>PVJI01014349.1:0-44491 GCA_004026765.1 Micronycteris hirsuta
ATAATTTTTCATCGAATTCTGTGAGCATCCTGATTACTAGGGTTTTAAACTTTGCATCTGATAGGTTGTCTAACTCTTGGTCAGTTAGTTCTGGAGCTTTGATCTGTTCCTTTCTTTGGGCCATTTTTTTCCCCTCGGTGAGCCTGTTACTGTAAGGAGGGCATGAAAGGCAAGGACCTACATCCAAGAATACTCTATCCAGCAAAGTTTTCATTTAGAATGCAAGGGCAGATAAAGTGCTTCTCAGATATGGTCAAGTTCAAGACGTTCCTCATTACCCAGCCTTTATTGTATGAAATGTTAAAGGGAGTTATATAAGGTATGGAGGAATATCAACAGGGGAGTGGTAGGGGGAGAGGGTGGGAATGGGGCACAGAACAAGTAGCATAAATGGTAGGTAGACAACAGACAGGGGGAGGTTAAGAATAGTATAGGAAGTGCAGAAGCAGAAGGACTTATATGTATGACCTATGGACAAAACTAAAAGGTGGGGAAAGGGGGGGTAAGGGGGTGGAGGGCAAGAAGGGGGGGAAGAGTGGGACAACTGTAACAGCGAAATCAATAAAATATAGTTTAAAAATGATTTATTAACTTAAATTTAGTTACATGTAGGCAAGTTTAAAAATATTTTTATCTTTTTTTCAAGGCATCTAATTTACAAAGCAGAATTTTAATGAAGGGAAAGCATCTATACAGGTTAACAACTATATTAATTTTAGAGTTAAAGTCAGTCACTATTTCCAGAAGACAATAAATTAGAAATGCTTATTTTCATAAATTCCTTTTGTTGATCATTTTTATATTTCCTTTCATTGAGACAAGTTCCAGTTCTATAAATATTGATTCTACCATAATTGCCAAGCTACAATTAATACTTAATGCATTTGCAAAACATTAGGAGCTCACTAAATGACATCTAAGATAATGTTTAGCTTTGAAATTCTCTGTATTAGTATTCCATAATTTAATCATGTTTTATACATGCTGCACTAAAATCTGGGCTCCAAGAAGGTCTTCTCTTACTTACTACCTGCTCTGTCTGCCATGGCCTGCATATTATACAGCATAATAGTTGTTGAGTGAATAACTAAATCAATCAATTAGGGATAGTGTCATCTGCCCTTGCACAGAGGTTTCTATATTATGAAAATTCTACCCAATACTTTTTTTGTGGAGATCCTACCAGGAGCAGGCCAGTGTAGTAGGCCCTATGACTCTATTAAGTATCTCATGATCTATTTGGACAGGCCTGTCAATAGCACAAATAAATATAAACACAGCTATAATTTGGGAAAGGTAATACAAAAGGTTAAGAAAACTCAATTAATTTGGCCTATACGAACTTCATTAAATGGAGAATGGGAGGTATAGACAGTTTTTAATTTTCTTTCTCTCTGTCCTTTCCTCTTTCCTCCTCTCCCCCTTCTTTTCCTTCTTCTTAGTAGACATGTAATATTTTTAGAATATAATTCTCATAGTACCATAGAATAGGATGTACAGAAATGGGTACACCTTCAATACTTTTCCACCACTAATTCATTTGTAAAAGATTAATCTTATCAAATATGAAAGTTACATACCATTACTTTTCAAGTTTATAACAGAAGTTCATTTATATGCAGCTCTCTGGAATAAGCCTTAATATGAAAAAAAAAAAACTAAAAATGAATCTAAATCCAGATGCATGATGAAGGTTATATTTCTCTCCTCTTAAATATTACTGGTCTTTGAAAATGGAGTAACTTATGAATTTTTATGTGAATACCCAAGGTAGAAAAGAGATAATGAAAACTTGGGGAAAAAAAGAGGAAGAATATCTTGCTAGAATATCTTAAATGCTAATTTTGTTAATAAAGTAACATTGTCATTACATCTACTATTTTAGTAAATAAATATATATATATATATATATATATATATATATATATATATACACCTGTGATACATAGTTAGCTAATTAGGGTAATTCCCTCCTTAAACTGTTACTTTAATAAATAGAAAAACATACATAATCGTATTTAAGTTCCATAAAGCCAGCCTGTTTTGCAAAGTTTAAACTAAGATATAAATATTCATCATAGAAAAATGATTTTAACTTACTGTACCTTTAATCTATTGGGGAGGGAGACAATATCTGATATGTGAAGGTCCTAGGGAAAGAGAAAAGGAGGCAAAGATACAATTATTTCCATTGTTTAAGATGAAGCAATTAAGATTATTATGTCATCACTTTCATATGGTTATTTCATATATTTAAATGTGCATAACAATAAATTATCTAATAGATCAACTTCTTAGACTCCTGACATAAAAACATATAAACATAATTACACATTAAACAACTCAATATCTCATATCATTTTATAAATAAAAATTTCTCTTTAATAAGACTGACATGCTTTTCCTTCTCTTATTTTCACGAAGTGTCTATCAATTATTAGTATAATGGGTATTACACAGCACTTTAAATACTATTTGGCCAATACTGCAATAGTATACAACTATAGTGTTAGGCAAATGCAACAGATAAGTAACCTCAAGACTTCTCAGCCTAGGAAATCAAAGGGGCTATCTGTATAGCTTTCTTTGAGTATAGTAACTTCTGCTAAGACAGCAGAGAAGAGAAAGAGTTGATGTAGGAATCAGTCATCCATTTTGAAACAAGCTATTTTTAAGTAAATCCTAAAAAAGTGAGAAATGAGGCTTAAAACAGTCAATTAAATGTCTTTGATTCTTTTAATGTCAGATAAAATAAGGACCTATATAAATAAAACAATATAACACATATATTATGGTTTAAAATTATTACATATATTATGGTTTAAAATTATTACAGGGATTAAATTTCTAACTAAAATTCATTTCTAATTGGGTATAGTCAGAACAACAAGTTTCACTTTTAATATTACATAGGATAGGAATTTCAGAAATATCCACTTAAAGAATAGGGTAAACAATTTGGGGAAAGTATAATTTTATTTTTAATTGCACATACAATCTAATATTATTTAGATTTTAGTGGTTACTGAATATGAGAAGCTAAAAGCAACTTTTCTGTTTTTCAGTATTTTGTTATGAATACTCTTCATGGAGGGAAGTGGCATGACACAGCAAGTTATGTGCATTTACATTTGCTGTCTCATAAGAGTTGAATACTTTGATGGTCCACATTGGTATTTAGATTCTTATTATAAAATTATGTAAACTTTGTCATAGTTCTTTAAAAAACATACTAGGAAGTTTAAGAAAATATAGAATAGCTTTCAGATACTGGGAAACTACTAGAGTCTACGGATCAATTTGGTATTCGGGCTGGGTAGTTCCAGAGGAGAAGAAATAAAGATCAATTGCTAAAGGTTAAGGCCCGCTAAAACAGCAGTGGTGCACAATTCCGGGAAATTTTCCAATGTGGAAATGATTTCAAGCTTGAGCAGTCTTTTTGGTTGCATCTACAATCACAAATAGCATCTTTGAATGTGAACAATGACAACAACAAAACAATATCATTTTGTGCATCAAAGTATTGAGAAAGACTTATAAAGGAATAAATATTGAGGTAGATCCATAAACGATGAGTAAATGTCTTATATAGGAGACTATTATAGACATTGGAAATACCAGGGATGGGATATTTTCCCTAAAAGAAGCCTGTTTTCTTTTTTTAAAAATCTTTACCCAAGGATATGTTCACTGATTTTAGATAGAGAGGGAGGGAGGGAGGGAGAGAGAGACAAAGAAAGAGGGACATAGATCTGAGAAAGAAAAAATGATCAGTTGCCTTCTGCACGCACCCTGACCGGGGATCAAACCCATAAGCTAGGTATGTGTCCTGACCAGGAATTGAACCTACAGCCTTTTGGTGCACAGGACAATACTCCAACCAATTGAGCAACTCAGCCTGAGCAAAGCCTATTTTCTACCCAATGTCATATCTATAAATTATATGTATTTTAGAAAGTAAATGTATGTACTGAAAAAATGTTTTTCATGGTTTGAATCAAGGGTCCTTAAACTTTAGCTAGCATTCATCAGTATTGCCCAGAGGACTTAATTAATTTTGGGATGGAGCCTCATGAATTTGCCCTCTAATAAGTTTGATGCCTCCAGTCCTAGACAACATTTTGAGAATCACTGGTTTAAACAAAATTTTTTCACTTTTCTCTCAGGGAAAAATACTTTAATGTTGTCATAGAGCTCTTTATCCTCAATTTTGACGATAACTATTCTCAATATGTGAATTATAATTTTCAATAGAGGAACACAATACAAGGAGAAATCTTGTAATAAAAAGTGCTTATGTTATAGACAAAGGTTATAAGTTAGAAGATTCCCTGTGACCTCTGTCACCTGTAAGACTGTTTTATATTTTCTCAATTTTTAAATTATTATAGATACCACTTCTCTGGAATGCAGGGTCTTAAGATTTCTCCTTCATTTTCAAATTCTAGCCCTACCCCAGAAAATATTACCATACTCCCAACAAACTAAATTTGTTTTTTAAAGTCAGTAAGAAGTGCTGATGTGTTGTTTTTCAAACAGAGAAAAGTAAGTACAGTGAAATGAATTCTCTTTTAGAGAGGACATATTTGGCTTGTTGGGGGGCAGGACAGGAGATGATGGACTTATAACTGTACTGACAATAGTACAAGGAAATATATATGCAAAATAGTTGCATATATAATAGGATTTAGTTCTGAGTTTTCCCCAGACATCGCAGGTCAAATGAAAGCTATAAGGAAATTCTTTCAGGCCTCACAGACGAGACTTGGCACTAAAAACCATACCAAGGCCTATTATGCAACACACCTGTTTACAAATAACTATAAATAGGTAATCTAAGGTTAATCTGGGTAATACATGGAGACCTCCAATGCTGAGGCTGAAGAAAACATTCAACAACTCTATCATGCCTGTGGGAAATGTGAAATCCTAGGATGATGACAGTAGTTTGTATGAATTTGATTTACTGTAATCACTTGTTACTGACTTATGCATTGACATAACAAAGCATTTCCTTATTATAAGGCTCCTGCCTACACAGTATTCTGTATTCACCAAGTATTTACTTTACGTGTTTTCTGCTTAATATCAAAATTGAAGAAATCTGATAATGAAGAAGTAAATTATTAAGCAAATTGTATTATTGCTGTTGCAAGGACCAGACTTGCTGCAACAATGAACTGAGAACTCTAGGAGTGAATTGTCTGTGGGGTATCTAAATTAAGGTCTAACTATATCTCTCAATAATTCTAGATGATGAAATAATTTTCATTCAACAAATGCAGAGTACCAACATTGTAGCAGACATTGTACTAGGCACTGGAGAACAACAGTGAACACATGTCCAGACTTTGTGGATTATAAATTAGTAAGAGATACACACTCAACACACGTAAATTATACATGAAAGATGCTAAATAGAGGCACAATCATAAATGGTCTGAAGATGAAACTGGGGTGGCACCATGAGGTATGTGTGGCACAGGAAGATACATGGTTAATGGCATTTTTGATGTTCAACGATTTCCCCACAATAATAGCACTTGGTTCTGTTTATTAACAAAGTATTTATTAAAAGAACCTTATTAAAAATGACCTGTGGTCAACTTTAATGCAGAGGGAGAAGAGGGAAAAAAGCCTCAGAACTCTGAAAAATTCCTATAGCAGAGTAGAGGAAATAAAGACATTAATGAAGAAAACGAAAAAGGTTGTAGCAGTTGTTTAATTTTAGCTATTTTCCTCACTTAACCATTCCTTACTTATTTTGGTTATGGTAAGATATTTTCATATGCTAAAATTTATCCTTGTAATAATTGAAAGCTAATCCTGTAAAATTATTATATGACCCCATAACAGTTAGGAGTGCCCTGGGACCAGGCAGGGAGCTAAAGAATCCATGACCACCGGCTCTAATCCAGAAAGCAGACGAATAGAAATTTTGCAGTTAACAGCTAAACGTCCACTGGACATGCATTTGTTATTTTAAACCCAAATAAAATTATTGAGTTGAATGGCACTCCACCTTAGCAGCAATTTTGTCTTGTTTTAAAGTTATTTTGTGATTTCAGCTTTGACATTGCTTGCATGCATGCTCTTTCATGAATATATTAAACACTTGCACATAATTAACTATGATGGGAAACTAACCTGGGCATCAAGGATGTTGTAAGCAATTCTAATTTACCTTTTGTAACCTATAAGCTCAGATCGCCTACGATCACTGCTAACACATCTGAAAATTGAAACTGAATAGAATTCAAGTAATGCAACCCTGCTAGTGGCTGGAGAGAGACACATACACAGAAAGATTAGTGAATAGGAAAGCCCCAGAACACTGGCACAAAAATCACAGTACTTATGAGAACACACACTGCCTTTTATGTATAGTTCCACTCACTTTTAAATGTATGAACAGCTTGTTTACTGACTAGGTTCACCGGGGCAACATTTTCCTAGCTCTTCTGACCCTAGGTCTCTTTCCCTCTTCTCAATTTTCTACCCCTGTTCCTCAAAACCCTTTCCTTCTGGTCATGGTCTATGAGATGTTTACTCAAGCCAAGAGAAACTTGCTTGGTACACCACTATCACCGGTCAAGCACTCAATTTGTTGAATGAACATGCGTTTGCGTGGGACCAAAAGCCCAAATCTCGAGTTAGGCCGAGAACGTGGGCTCTGACAGCAGATATTCAGGAAGGCGGAGAAAAAGCTAAGGCCATGCAGGGAAACGCGCGGGCCGTGGAGGCGAAAGCACTAACTGTTGGTGGAGAAAATCGCTCAAGATAAAATTTTGAGAAAAATTCTTGGCTCTTCACGTAAATTGGTGAGCAGTCTCCACAAATGGCTCCACAGAGTTAATCCGTGGGAAAGGACCCTCGAAGACGCTCCAACACAGAGAGACCTTGTTCCGGAGCAAAAATGACCCCTCCAAGGCAAGGACTCCACCCCCAGCCCTCGCTCCGCCAACGCGGTGCCGGTGCCGGTGGGCCACATCGCTGGCCGCTTGCAAACTCGGGGAAGGAGACGAGGAGGCTCAGTTCCGGCTCTCGCGGGGTCTGTCCCAACGGTTTCCATCAAGACCTCGCGTTGTTTGGTGCTGCGGGCGGAGCTATCCCAGAGGGGGCGGAGCCGGAATGGGGCGTCCCCAGGCCTTGTTGACTTCGGCGTCCTCACCAAGCGGCCCCAGCAGCCGCGTTACTCCGCGCATGCCCAAGTCTCCGACGGCTCCTCAGTCCTCGTCTGTCGGGCTTCCTTTGCTCCCGATCCCGGCGCCGCCCCTCAACACGGCGGCGGCGGCGTCGGTGTTGGCGGCTGTGTTGTGGCGGTGCAGGCGGTCAGCTGCCGCCAAGCTTGCCAAGTCCTAGTGGCTGACCCTACGCTCTGCTGCGGCGGGCGTTTGGTCCACCACTGCACAGGTAACACCGCCACCCATGGGCTCGGGGTCATGCGGTTTGGCAGGTCTCGAGTGCTCCGGTAGGGTAGGCTGCGGGGTTCGAGGGAGGTCGGGAGTTCGGCGGCCGGAGAGTTGTCGGGGGGAGTGTCGAGGGAGTCTTGGGGTTCCAAGGGGCTGGGAGGTCGGGGGTGGGACGGTCCTGCGGCGCTGCCTGGCTTGGAGACCGCAGGCTCCGCGTCGCTGCGGTTCTCACACACCCGCGGGCCCTTTAGGGCCTTTTCATATCCACCCCGTGACTTACTGTTGTTTT
Source organism: Micronycteris hirsuta (assembly GCA_004026765.1). Classification (NCBI taxonomy): domain Eukaryota; kingdom Metazoa; phylum Chordata; class Mammalia; order Chiroptera; family Phyllostomidae; genus Micronycteris; species Micronycteris hirsuta. Next base: position 7,702 of record PVJI01014349.1, read on the forward strand.
GATTTTGAAGGAAGAGAATCCAACCTACGTAGGCTCCGGGAAGCCTTGGGGGCTGGGGCTGGAAAGGGATTTAGAGCAGGCGCCAGCGTTTTCTTACTTTCTGTTTTGTTTGTTTGCTAGAGCGTTTACTACTGTTTAAGTATGGTGCTGGTCCTTAGGGTATTTCAAACACCGGCGTAGAGAGGATGCGTGAGTAGAAAAGCCAGAGGGAATAATTTTGCAAATCTAATATATATTTAACTTGTGGTATTGTTTTTGTATGTCCTTGTTGTAAAGTTAAGAAATCGTAACTATATTTAAAAAATTACAAATTAGAAGAATTCGGATACAGAGGAGAAAGTGTGGTTTTACCAATATTTATTTTAGCCCAATTATTATTATTATTATTTTTTTTAAATTACAGAAGTTCTGTGTGTGTGCGCGCGTGTGTTAAGAAAAAAGTCAAGCAGCCAAACAATGAAGACATTGCTTCCACCTTTTACTACCCAGGGTAACCAGTCTTCAGGTGTACTGTTTAGCCATTAAGGATTTTTTCTGTGCATATAATGTTTTAAAAGCAAAATTGAGGGCATGTATAATATGTGGTTTTTATTAGCCAACAGTATTTGCAGATATTCTTCCATTTTATTACGTAATTTCGTTCTTTTGAAAAGCTACATAAGTATATATTTTTTTTATTGCTAAACATTGTCTCCAGTTTTTCTCTAGTATTTTAGTTGTTAAGTAGCTTTAAAAGGGGACTACAAACCAGTGTTTTGAAACATAGTATGGTAAAGCTTTCAGAATGTCTAAGGCCAGATGGGGATACTTACTGTACATATTAGGCAAGTTGAGTAATATGTTGCCACAGAGCTTAATGGCACTTTATGTGAGGCTTGGATGACTTTGTCAGGCAGGTTACTAAAATAGTTTTCCTTTTGTTTTTAAGTGTATTTTTCAAAATAAATTTAAGTCTCATATGGTCAGTTGAAAACAGATTTAATTCCTTAAACATGAACTGGCTCGTTTGTGAAGAAAAGGTAAAGTGGAAAGGCCAGAGAAGTTTGTTATTTCAGGCAGGTTAAAAAGAAACTCAGAAAACAGCCAGGGATTAAATATTTTGATAGTAAACCTCAGGGAGTAAGCCATAAATGGAAGAATGATAACTACACTGCTTACTATTAAATAGAAAGCTAGGAACTCCTTATTACATTTTGTATTTCTCTGTGCAAAAGAGCCAGAGGTCCTTTGTTGATTTAATCACCAAATTGTATTTATTAAAAATGTACTGTGTGTTCATCTTGGTGCTAGTTTCCAGGGAAAACACAAAACTGAGTAAGATAATCACAAAGAACAGTCTTGTTCTAAACATGTATAGCCTGCACTCTTAGGCTTATTTGTGTAGCATTTTATTATTTGGGAAACGGTTTTTAAAAGGAATAAAAAACATCCATGGCATTTTAGTTATCGTTGCTGGTAATATGCTACTCCTTATATACTTTCACAACATCATAGGGGACATTCTCCCTATTCTACAGATTAATAAAATGAGGCTCTGAGAGAGTAAACTGCTCAAGATTCCATTGCCTTTTTAGTGGTGGTGACTGCACTAGATTGAGGCATACTCAATCCTGTGTTCTGCTCTGCCATGCTGTTTCCCATTAATGAAGACTACCTTAGAAAGTTTCTTACTTGTTTTTGGTTGGAAATGTTCCTTACAAAATAGAGACATGAATATAATCATACACATTGAAAAAGAATCCAAAGGACAGTGTGAAACTCAAAATGATCCTTTTAGATGAGGTTTCTGGTGGTGTATTACTAAAATATTAAATTCCTTGAGCTGATGCCATTAACCAAGAAGATGGAGGATCGTGTTACTTTAGTCACTCTGCTTTAGACTTGCTTTTGTTGGTCTCTTTGATAAACTCTTTAAGAGGGCTTCATTTTGTTATCCTAAATCAATAGATTGAAAATTAAACTGTTTACTTAGCAAATTTAATAATTCTTCCCTCATTTCCTTGTTTATATTGACCTTAATATTTACTTAGGCTCAAAATCAAAGATGATATTTACTTTTTCACTCTCCCCTTTTCTGAGAAATAATTTTTTGTCATTTATTTCATTATGGTACCTGATTCTCCTTCCTCTTCTCCATTTTCCCATGAACTAAGTACTGTGCTTTTAATCCCTTTGCCTCAATTGCCATTAACAGGAGACATCCCTAATTTCTAGGTTTTGCTATTCATCATGCATACTGTTATCAAATTAATTGTGCCAAATAAACCAACAGAACAGAAAAATCCCAAACACTAATTGTTTCTTATGACAGCCATTGTCCTGAATGCTTTGTCCTCATCATAATTTGATGTTGTAGATACTGTTATCCCACTTTACAGGGAAAAATTAAGACTTCATGAGCCTAAAGGCATTGCTAGTAGGTAGAAGTGGCAAGTGAATTCCAAGCATTTCTTAACTTTCAACTATGTTCTTGACCGTTGTACTTCCACTGAGTAGCTTCAGATCTACTGTGGAATAAAGTTCTTGTTCCTCAGTAGTGACTTTCAAAACTGCATAATTTGACCCCAGTACTCCTTTTCAAATTTCTTGTTTTATTCAAACTTAAGTTGACACATGTGAAAAGCTAGCTTCTATGTCATATTTTCTTAGAGCTCCTTCTTATCTGTCTCCTCTCAAGTAGTTTAACTACTTGATAACTTTCTATTCTGAATTTGTTTTTGAGAGCTCTAACAGTAGTAATTGAATTATAAAATGCTTGAAAACAGAAGCCATGTCTTACTGTTCTTGTATCTCCCAGTGGATGCTCAGGAAATATATGTGTACAAATATGAAAATAATCACTGGTCAACTGCCCCTTTAATGGCATTTAAGTAGTATTTGATTTTAGTTGCTAGATGACACATACAATTGTTTGTTGGCATTTTTAATGTGTATGTATATAACAAAATTGGATTTTTTTGTTGTAGGTTATCAGATGAGTTATTTATTTTGAGAATGATTACCAAGTAATTATGATAAGTTTATTTTAAAAATTCAGTTTTGTTTTTCTATATGCATATCTTGAGTTGTTATATATGAGAATTCTTAAAGGTTTGACATTGAATTCTTTTCCATGCTGTTGAGTTAGACACATTTTTACATGAACTACAGGATTGTCATAAGCTCTCTGGTCTCACAGTTTCTTCTGTGCTCATATGGACATGAAAGAATAAAAGTATGCCTATATTGCAGTGTCATTTTATTCTTTTTGGTGATATCAGGAAGCTCCGACTATATGGTCACCCAAAATGCCCTCACACAGATTATATGTAACTCTGCTTCCTAAAGATTCATGTGAAATTTCAGACTTACATGAATCTATAAAAGTTAATGATTACCCTACAGAGGCTACAATTATATATTTCTGTTATATCTGCCTTTGCAGCTTAGCCACTTATTAATTCTTGCTTTATTAAATAAAAATATAATCCTTGCTGTTAGGAATTGGGAATGTAGGATATCTTGGTAATATGGGAGACACTGGGGGTTTCTTTTTGTAATGTTAAATGCATGATTATAAAGGAATGATATTGATTCTCAAGCTAATGAATTTGGCCATTTGCTCTTAACTTTATAAAGTTAAAGTAATCACATACTTCTGAATATAAAAGTTTTAAGCAAGTTTAAAATAATTCATTGATTTTTAAAATTGGTAATATCTTAAAAACAGGTCATGAGGTTAAAGTGGTACAAAAAGTTTTATAAACTGAAAATGTCTCTCCCTTAGTCTCCCACTTTCCTCACTGGGATGTAGCCATTCATCTCTGGAATGATAGAAAAGAAACTATTTATTCGTATATAGGTAAATATGAATAAATATCCTTTTTCTTTGTACTACCTAAAGTTGGGGTACACTGCAAACAGTTTTTCACTTGCATTTGTCACTTACTGTATCTCTAATATTCTGTATGAAATAAAGAACCTCATTATTTAAAAATTTTTGTAGCCTGAAAGTATTGGCTATATATATTAATATTATATACCTGCTGTATATAATATATTTAACCATATTCTCTGTTGGTGATCATTTAGATTATTTCCAGTTTTCTTTTTACAATTATATCCATTGAGGCAACATTGTGAAGGAAGAGAAAAAGTAGATCTTTCCTTGTAGAGGAAAATAAAGTTTGAAAACTGGAATGCATAGTTCTTGGTGGGGAATGAAATGAATTCCTTTTCTGGCCTGATAATTAATGGGAAGTGAACAACAAGAAGAATGGAAGATGCTTGCTAGAATCCACAGTTAGCAATTGAATTGGAAAAGCAGGGGGATGTGGCCATGTGGTTGGTAGTATGTCTTGTGACTAGTCATCTGCTCTGGGAAAGGGTCAGCCCCGCGTGTATGTAGAAGTTCTGTGCTTAGAAGGGATACTAGCTATCTGGAAATTGGTCTCTGGGACTATAGTCTATAATATAATAGTATAATTAACCTAGGACATCTATTCAGGGGAGGAACTAAGATCCCTAAGTATCACCTAGAAAAAATGTCATGACCTACAATGTAGTATATTTTCTGTTAATTAATTTTTATAGTATATGTTCAAAGATATGATTTAAACTATGAAATAAATGAAACTAAGCAAATTCTTCCTTTGGCAAACCTCCCCTATCCACATCTGTTCCTCATGGGTTGCTTGGTTAACAGTTTTTAACGATGTCCTTTCAGACTCTTATACATGAACAAAAATAATGTAAAGATGATAAAAGAATTTTATGCAGTGAGTAGGTGATGATGGGCTACGTGGTAGAAAGTGAATGCTCTTTGATTCCTTCAGAGCAGGGTGCTCCAAACAGAGTATTGTGTAAAGTGTAACAACTACTTAGGTTCTGAATCTGGTCTATCAGGTTACTCCTAGCAGTAATTTCAGATTTCCTAAGCTATGCTTTTTTAAAAGTAGTTCTGTAGTGGTGTATTATCTTTGTAGTTTTCAGTCAGTCAGTCCTTTATATGGGATTTGAATTTTTTTTTTGATAGGTATCAAAACATAGTTTTTAGATATTTGATAGCCATGTCATTCCTTTTTATGGTTGTACTGTATATGCTGCTTAGGTCCATGTAGTGTAGGTATTTTCTTACACTGGCTTATTGGTACTGCCTTGTTTCTGAACACCTATGATTCACTTTTGGTCATGTATAGACTTTACTAGTCACTGTAGAAATAATAAGTAAAAAGTTATTTGTTTTTGCTCCTTTTCCATATGTAATAGTAGTAGAAATTCACTGTAGAAAGACTAAAAAATATGGATGAAGAACAAACAATATCAGGAATGTTATCACCAAGGGGTGTTATTAGCCAAAACGTCCATTATGGTTTTTTTTCTGTAAAATAAGACAAATGTTTCATTTTCACCAAAAACTTTATTGATTTGGGTATTTTGAGTATGTCAACTATTTCCTACTCTTGGCTTCTAGTGGGCAGAAGCCAGTGGAGCTGCTAAACATCTTCTGATGCATAAGGCAGTCCCACAGCAAAGAATTATTTGGCCAGAATGTCAGTAGTACCAAGAAACTTTGCAAACCACTTTTGACATGGTCACAGCACCTTCTCCATACACTGCACAATTTTTTTTTCAATTTAGTTGTGTTTTTACCTTTCTTGAAATAATAAAGCATAATATGCTGAAAATGCTTTATTATCTTCTTCCATCTTTAATATTAAAATGACTGCACAAAACTTCACCAGTTTTGATGTTTCTTTTTTTAAATGCATGCTAACACGACAGCTAGCTCAATACAGTCTAACAAAATTGTTTCCGATAAAGTTAAAGACAACTAAGCACTACCAGAGCCATTGTACAGGAAAAAAGTGGCGGATTTCTTGGCCAACCCAGTATATCCTCTAGTTGTTCTCAGAGGCTCCTGTGTTAATGAGAACACCTACTAGAAAAGGCTAGCTATATCAACCCTATTGCCATATAAGGAAAATGGATTTGGTGACAGAGGCATGGAAAATGTGAATGCTTGAGTTTTCTCTGACCTGGATACTTTGCTAGGTTAACCAAGGCTATGGTAGGGCCTCTGTCTAGTGTGTCAGGTGACTCGTGCACATGTACAGCCAGACACTTGGTGGTTGAGCTGGTGGTGATGGGAGCAACAAGTATGCCAGGGCCTGGATCAGTTAGGGCATCACTCCTTGCTCCTGGATTAATAGTTCAGAGCTTTTGCTCCTGATTATGTATCATTGTATTTTTGTATTCCATCTTTAAAATATTGATCTTAAGTTTGTTAGAAATATTTAGAAATGCCATAGCTTAACAAATAAACACAAATCAAAGATGGTTTATTTTACCCCTCTGACTCCTGTAAGTTCTGCTACTCTGTTCTTATGTTTTATCATAGTCTCTTGAAGACTGGAGTGGATTTTTAAATTCTTGGTCACCTTGATATTCAAATATAAGAGCAAATCTTGGAACACATGATGGTATTCACTATAATTTTATTTCTGCTACCTGGCAGTGATCTGTAGTGACTTAACATATATCATAAATTTCTTCCTAAAAGAATTACTTTAAGTAGTTCTAAACTGTTTTAATGGACTTAACTTTTTTCTGCAAATAAAATGAGTTGAATCCTTCATTTATGAATTACAGAAATTAGAAATGGAAAAAGAAAGATTTAGGTTTTTCCCCAGTGATTTATATAAATATGTGTTGTAACCATTCATGAAATTGATTTGGTTCTAAAGAAAAGGGAGGGAAATCACTGTGGACTTGTGGCTGTTTATGGCCAAAAAAAAAAAAAAAAAAAAACTATATAAGCTTTCTTTTTCTTGTTAAGAACCTGTTCAGTTTATCATTATTTTAATCCTGGTTTTATTTTATCTTGATAAGAAAATGAATGCAGTTCACACTAATAATTTATACATACATGTATGGATGTACCCACACATATATACACATATATATGGACATATGCAGTGCACAGCTCCGGAAGGCACTGTTCACATGGAATATAATATAATTGACATTCCCTGTACTGCTGCAGGAAAACCGACACTGTTTGTGTAAGCGGTGCTTCCTGGAATTGTGCAGTATGAGACACTAATACCTTTAGTTGCTTCAACATTTTCATATAACTTTCCATTTAATCTTCACAATCTTGTCAAAGAGGCAGGCAAATATTATTATTTCCATTTTATAGATGCATGAACTAAGTTACATCCATTTCCTAAACCAGCTTTCTTTTCTGTAAAATGATTTATGTGTTTAAGGACACAGGGTTTGGTGTGAGAGAGGCCTAGAACTCAACCCTAGTTCTGCCTCCTAAGCAAGTTATTTAATCTCTTTTCTTAATTTCCCATCCTTGTAAATAATACTCTTAGAATTTTGTTAAGATTCAATTAATGTATTTAAAACAGGCCAGAAATTTATGTGCAGTAAGTACTGAACAGATGATAGTTGCACTAATAATAAAGGCGACATTTTTTGTGAGTCAACACTGGGCAGGGAGTGAGGGACCTAATACAGTCTCACCATTGATACTGTAGACAGGGAGAACCAGGAGTGAAAAAAAAAAATACTATAGCAAGGACAGTGGTTGCGATATAGTTAAGGACAGACTGTGAAAGTACATTAGGCCCCTCATAGTTGTATGTAAAATAAACTAGATTCGAATCATGTGGTTACACAGTAAGAAATGAGAAGTTACTACATTGAAAGGGAAAGACAAAATTCTAAACTGTGGAGTATTTATACTGTACCCATTGACCCTGACATGTTCCTGACACACCATTATCACTGATGTTCCTCATAATGATTTGGACCCACCAAGAAATGGTTGACTTATACTAGATATTATCTAAGACTAGAACTATTTATTACACTGTAGGAAGACTTTCATTAATTTGTTTTTAACCTTAGAAACAGCTATCTCTTTTTGGATATCTGTAACATTGTTTTTACTCTTTGTAGTGCTAGATAAACAACAGTAAACTTGAATATGTACATTATTTCATTTGATTCTTAAAGCTGAGTTATAGTTGATAGTAATATTAATGGTCACTGTTAAGGGCCGGTTCTGAACTCCATAAATATATTTGACTCTTGGCCTTTTCTCACTTAGCTCAAAACTTATTAATAAAGTCCAGTGTCTGCCTGCTTGCTTGCTTTTATATCTGTTAGTGCCATCTCTTGTGTAGAGCATTATTAAAATCAAATCCTGCTCCTAAGTTCTTAATATCTCTGGCTAGTGTATCTTTCAATTCATTTTTAGTGATATACGAAAAGCATTTACCTACAGGGCAGTCTATATTTAAAATAGACTCTGGAGGCTATCCTGGAATCAGGCTACATTAAAGTTTGGACAATTTTGAATCTGCTACAAATATCAAAATAAGAAAAGTTCTGGACTGTCAGGTACAGAGTTTTACTGATGCAGAATTGAATTTTGTAAACACAGAATAAACTGTATAGTATCTTTCCACTACCCTAAAAGTAAGGTCAGGAATTAAGCAGGACTGAGCCGTAAGCATTTTAACCTTGATGTTTATATTTAGGTCACTGTGATCTCTTACTTCTTTACTGTGTCTTGGGTGAGAAATAGGAGAGGTGGGATTGATTTAGGCCACAAATTAACACATTTAGTTTGGATTTGTTTGATTCTCCATGGAGCAGCCTTCTACTAGGGAATAAAGTGTGAGTAGTATAGTAGACAAATAATGCCCACTCAAAGATATTTATGTTTTAATTTCTGAAACCTGTGAATATTTTGCCTTATATAGCAGGAGGAAATTAAGGTTGCTAATCAGCTGACTTTAAGATAGGAAGCCTTCTGGATTATCCTGAGGAGCTCAGTGTAATCACAGGTTGCTTTAAAAGTGGAAGGAGAACTCAGCTGGATGTTGCTGGCTTTGAAAATGATGGAAGGGGTCATGAGGCAAAGAAAGATGGACAGTAGATGCTCCAAAATGTGAGAGAACGACCCCCACCCCAGCCTCTAGAAAGGAACTCAGACCTGTCTATACCTTAATCTTAGCCTAATGAGACCTGTGTCAGACTTCTGATCTCCAAAACTGTATTATTATAAACTTTTGTGGTTATGAGCCATTAACAATTGTATTAATTTATTATGGCAATGATAGAAAACTAATACAGGTAAGTGTATTGTGACCATTTGATTCCTTACGGAAATGATTGCTAAGCAACCCCTTCACGCAACAAAATTATATTAAAGTGACATTTACAAAATTTATAAAATTAGTGATACTGTATAAAAGGGGGTGGCCTTGAACCCTGCCAGGTAGAATTTCCTCTCCTTTTTTGCAGCATCCTCAAGGAATCTCTAAATTTTGGAGGCTTCTTTCATAATAAAAGTGGTGTAGTTGGGCAGATGAATCCAAATGGTATAAAGCAGGGGTGTCAAACTTATTTTCACCAGGGGCCACATCAGCCTTGCAGTTGCCTTCAAAGGGCTGAATGTAATTTTAGGACTATATAAATGTAACTACTCCTTAAAAGTTAAGCGAGAGCGTGGCGCTGCTGCCGGGTAGAAACAAGGTGCAGGGATGCATAAAACAAGGTGGAGGGCCGGGTTTGGCCTGTGGGCCTTGAGTTTGCCACCTGTGGTATAGAGGATGCTATCGAAATTGGGAGAACCACAGATATGAACACCATCATGAAGTTTGTTATAGTTATAATGACCTAGGTAAAATTGATAAGGATAGTGATAGAATGGGATTTTTCACTAAGAGGAAGGGAAGTAATTGTAGAGAGTAGCTAATTTGAAAAGTGGGGGGCTATGTAGAAGGTTTTAGTTTTAGACATACTAAATTTGAAGTCATGTTGGGAACCTCCTCCCCTGTGCAATTAATCTGGAAACTTACTAAATGACCTGGAAATTTTATGCTAAAGGGGGATGATTTTGAATCAGAGCAGGAGAAAGGAGAAATACACACCTGCCCTAAAGTCCCTAAGGCAATTTGTTAGAGGAAAGCAGGGACAAAATTAAGAGCTATTTAAATTGCTTTTCTGGCGAAGGGAAGTTGTCGAGGTCCTTGTGCATTTGCTAATTGGAGTTTTTGGTGAAAGAATCCTGTGCTTGAAGAAGTTGTACATAACCTTTGTTTTCAGGAAAGAAAGACTATCCCTGTGCATTCACTGTAAACTCAAAAATGAATTTCCACTCTAGACTCATCAGCTATAAAACAAACACACACACAGAAGGCCCTGGCTGGTGTGACTCAGTGGATTGAGTACTGGCCCATGAACCAAAGGGTTGCAGGTTTAATTCCCGTCAAGGGTACATGCCTGGGTTGCCATGTCCCAGATCCCCAGTTAGGGAGAGGCACTCAAAGGTCAACCACACATTGATGTTTCTCTCCCTCTCTTACTTTCCCCCCTCCCTTTTCTCTAAAAATAAGTAAATAAAATCTTTAAAAGAATATTTGGAGAAATTATAGTTTAAGTAGTGGATAAGACAAATTACTAAAAATTACTATCTTTGAAAGTATTTTTGTTTCTGCAAAACACATATTCTCCTCCACCAACCCACATTAAAATAAACGCCTTATAGAAACATAAGGCTGTCTTTCTGGTAATTACCACTCTTCTTTGGTGTTCAGTGTATTTCATTTTTAGTACAGTAGCAAAGTCTGTCATTTACTGTTGCTTTCTTCCAGAATTGTTTTCTAAAGGAGTGATATAACAAGTTTATTGAATTCTTTATTGCTTGTGTATATATTTAGTTTTTCCTGTGTTCTGACAGTGCTAGAACTACTTTATTCCAATAAATGTTTTTTGATCGTCTTTTTCTTCTTTCAACTTGAGATTCCACTAACAAGAAAAAGTAATCCTTACTATTGCTTATTTGTGGCATTTGTTTAAAGAATTTGCTGTTTCCCTGCTCCTTGATAACGTAGGGTTCTATTTTTAGCCTGCCTACCATGCCTACATCAAATTTAACTTGTTTTTCAGTGGTTTTATTTTGTTCTTTTTCAAGCTTGCTAATAATCATAGAGGGGGAAAGGAGGCACCAGAAAGATCATGTGCTTCAGCTAGCAAGTGCATGTTTACGCTGACTTGCTGTAGGTGAAGCCACTAAAGCATCCTTCTGTCTGAAAGTTTGACTCTGATGGATTTCCTGATCAGGAACTTAAATAGCCAAATTGACAACCGTTGCCCTCAGTACTTAGTCAGTATTAGCTATCCACCTTTCCTCTGATCAGGATGGACATTTCTCATAACAGAAAAGCTAGTGACAAGTACTTAAACAGATGAAATAAACCCAAATACTTAGAAGTTAAAAATAAAGGAGGGGTGCATGTTTGCAGGACATAGCAGGTTAAGTCAAATCCAAGGTATTGTGAATATTTTGGCTGGCAAAGTATCAGGATCATTGTATTCTCAGTTCATTTTATTGCCCCCCAATTGATGGGAGGATAGTCTTTTTTAGTTTTCAGGATTGTATCCATCTAGTCCAAACAGGAAAGAGAAATCACACTGTAATTTGAAGAGGGAAAGTTTACAGAATTAACAAAAATAGTATTGGCTAGTAAGTAAAGAGATCTCTAAAGAGTATAGAAATGGATGTAAGGAGCAGCCGATACCTCTAGGGCTGTAAGTGAGCACCCAAAGAAGAGGCCCATCCTGGGCTGAGATCCAGACCTTGTTGAGAGGGTGTGTGGCTCACCGGATGGCTGTGAAGTTGCTGTGGTGCCTCCTTGATGGAATTCCCCAGAAATCTGCTCTCTTGGGTACAAGGGAAAGATGTTCACAGAGGTTTCACTGCAGCTATCTTCCACAAACTGCCCGAGGGAGGGCACTGTGGGAGCCTGGTGCTGGGGAACCCCTGTGCTCTGTAGGAACCTGCCAAGCATTGCAGCCCACTAGGAATCAAAGCCCTTTCCTCCTACAGTGTCTCTCTGGCACCATCTGTTCACACTTGGTGGAACATTTACCAGTCAGTCGGCGTTGATACAGGAAGTGGAATTTTTTTTCATTGACTAAATGTGACCTATAACATTGTATAAATTTAAGGTCTATAATGCATTACTTGGCTACATTTATACATTGTAACATTTGCCTTTGTAATGATACTACATAATTATAGTACAGTATTGCCTATATTCATTATAGTGTGCATCAAAGCTCTATAGCTTATTTACTACTTGTTGCAAGTTTATACCCTTAAACAAAGTGAATCTCAATCCCCCCACCCCCTATTCCCTGGAAACCACTGTTTTACTCTCTGGAAGTAGAATATTTCTCATTTGTAGATGATCTCTGGTGGAATCAGTGCAACATAATGCTGCTGTGTGCTTAAAACATCTCCATGCTCCCTTTTCATTCAGAAACTTTTTTCTGGCTGAAAAGATAGACTTCTTTTGACTTAGAAGCTAGTTCCTAATTTTGTGTTTTGTTTCCAGTCAGCCATTTTTTGCTTGCCTCTTATATTCTCTCACATTTAGTCAAAATGAAGTCATAATCCCTGCCCCAAATATGTGAGCATTGCTTTTTAATATACTGACTGAGATTAGTGGTCCTATCTACAATTTTAGGAGATACTTTAACCTTCCCTGTTTTATTTTAACAATATAAGGATTTTGTTGTTTTAAAAACAGCAGATGTTTTATCTCAGAAAGGGTCACTATTCGAGCTTTTATTTTATCATGTATTGAAAGAAACATAACCAAGACACTGGAGCCTTGAATTATGTCAGTATGACTTTGAACAAATAGTTATGCCCTTTGGATGTCAGGGTCAACCAGGTGATTCCAGGTTTTTTTTTTTCTTTAGAATTTTATTATTTATCTAACTGACTTTTCACAGATATTAAAGTGCTGTATTTTGTTTGGGTTTATATGCACAGGAAACAGTATGGATTATGCCTTTGCTGTAATGGATACACACTTTTAAAGTTCTGGAACAAGATTTCAAATGTCAACAGTATAGTTTGTTTTTGACTTGGCCTTATTTTATTGCTGTTGCCACAGTACCTCAACTAGAATTAAGATGCTCCCAAAACTCTTGTAGTCTGTAGATCAAAGGAATGATTTAGAAAATGTATACATGCCTACTTTGCTTTCAGGTCAACTTTCTGAATCCATTTTTTAAATCTCTTGAGCATTTTACCAACCTTTGTGTACCTCCTTATACTTAGTATATTTGCAAAACTGTTTAAAATATTTGCTCTTCTGTGAAATTTACTGTGGCTTAATATTGCATTAATAATTCACAAGAGAGTCAGTTGAATTTCTTTTCTCTCCCTGTGTTTGTAGGTCTGTCTGTCTGGGTGTTCCTCTCTCTCTGTTTATCGATCAATCACCTGCTTTTTTGTGTATCTAATTTTCCTAGTAATAGTAATCTCCCCACTTCCCATCATGAGGACACTGAAGAATCAACTCTTTATTGGGGACTATGGCATCTCTACTGCTGTCTTCTCCGCTTCCCATCTTAACCATAGTGACATTAATTTAAACCGTGGAAAATTACGTGTAAGTTTTAATATTTTGTGATAATACATTTTGGTATCACAGGTTTGTCTTTCTTTGTTACAGTTCTTGGTATTTACTTTTATTTTAAGGCATTTACCTTTCCCTCCTTTTTTTTAAGTGTATAGTATTACCAACTAACTTATAAGCTCCTTAAGACTTTCGTCTCTCTTCAAAGAAATATACCCCAAAGCAGACTATCTTAATAAGCCATAGAGTATATAAATTGTCTAGTGCATAGTTGTATTTGCTTTTTTCCCTATATCTTAAATAACTGGGAAACTAAACTAAATTATTCATTAGTGGGGCATCTTGAATTATCGCCTCTTTATTATAGGCACACCAGTATCATAGGCAAAACAATTAGCCTATGGGTTCTGTGTAACTCAAGTACTGGTCTCAACTCTTCCATTTGGATTAAATGAATTTTATGCCAAAGACTTTACTCATTCATTCAGCCTCTCTTTCATCATTTACTGATTGCTTCCTGGATATTAGGCCCTCTGCTAAGTGCTTGAAATAAACAGGAATTCACCTGTTTATATAAATCATTCTTTTGAAGAGGCCACAGTCAAGTGGGTGGGAAAGAGAATAATAACCTGTGGAGAGGTGATACAGAGATATATCTAAGGTGTTTTGAGATAACTGTTACATGTCCCTGCAAATTTATAGGTGGGAGCCCTAACCCCTAATGTAGCTGATTTTGGCAGTGGGGCTTCTAGGGAAGTAATTAAGGTAAAGTGAGATCAGAAGGGTGGGGCTTTGATTCATTGGTGTTTGTTAGAGACACCAGAGAGTTCTCTCTCTGCACACACTGAAGAAAGGCCATGTGAGGAGGACACAGTGAGAAGGTGGCCATCTACGAGGTAGGAAGAGTGTCCTCACTAGAAATTGAATGTGCTGGCACCTTGGTTTTGGATTTCCAGCCTCTAGAACTGTGAGAAAATGAATTCTGTTGTTTAAGCCATCTGGTCTGTTGTATTTTGATATGGCATCCTGAGCTGACTAACTTAAGGTAAGCACCTAAATGTTCTGGAGGTAGTCTAAAAGATTTCTGGGACGAGGGGCTGCCTTCTCTTAGAATGATAGATGATTGTAAAACACTTAGTTGAGTGGTAGGCTTCTAATATACGTAGTTATTTAAATATTTAGTAAAGTACTTAAATTCTTTTGGGTTGGCCAAAATGTTTGTGTGTGTTTTTCCAAAAAATGAAAGAGAATTTTCATTTTCACCAATAACTTTATTGATTTGAAGATTGTCAGTATGTTGGCTATTTCTCCTGCATGGTATAACATTGATTGTTGTCAATTAATATTTCAGTTTGATTGCTAACAATTTGAACTGGTCTGCCTGGCTGTGGAGCATCATCCAGCAAGAAATCTCCAGTGTGAAACTTCACAAACCACTTTTGACATGTTCGATCGTTCACAGCACCTTTTCCGTACTGCACAAATCTTTATTTGCATTTCAGTTGTATTTTTACCTTTCTTGAAATAATAAAGCATAACATGCTGAAAATGTCACTTATTTTCTTCTATCTTCAATATTAAAATGGCTACACAAAATTTCACCAATTTTGATAAGTTTTTTTAAATGCACACTGATAAATAGTTAATCACAACAGTCTAACAAAATTGTTTCAAATGAAGTTAAAGACAACTAACTACTACTAGAACCATCTTATGGAAGAAACTAAATGAACTTTTTGGCCAACCCAATAATAAAGTAGACAAAACCAGGTGTATCATTCCAGAGGTTAAGTCATATACTCTGCCTGTGGAGGCATGTACAGGTGCAGCCATATTTGTAATACTGTTGTCAAGTGGGTGAGATTATTAGCCTGACAGTCTGGGAAGTTGAGGCTTTTGTCTCCTGACATTTTTCTGTGGAAGATGAAATACAACTATTTGTGAATGAAGAAGATCTATATTGAAAGGATAGTGGCCGTGGAAATGAGTTAGCCATTACACAGGTATTGCTGGGTGCTACTGAAATTCCAGTTGAGACTGAGGAATGTGAATCTTTAGTGGTGCCAGTCCAGGTAGTGGATTAATTTCCTCAGTAACACTGCACAGTATTACTTCCTTCCACAGAGAAGGAAGATTCTTGGATTGGTTAAGGTCAGGAGTTTACAAGAGGAGTGAGACTGAAAGTTACAACGAGGTGTTGAGAGTAATGGAGGGTTAGTGAGAGAAGCCATGTTCATGGGCTCTATTTGCTTTGGGAAGAAAGTGGTATAGGTAGGTGTCAGCAAGTTAAGGCCCATATGCCAAACCTGGCCTACTGCCAGTTTTTGCATAGCCTACAAACTAAGAATGGTGTTTATATTTTTAAGTGGTTAGAACAAAAACTAAAAGAAGAGTAATATATTAAGATGTGAAAATTATATGTAATTCAGGTTTTAGTGTCCATAAATAAAAAAAATTTTGGAATACAGCCCTGTTTTTTATTTACATGTTGTTTGTGGCTGCTTTTGCTTTACAGGTACAGAGTTCAGTAATTGTAACAGAAACATGGCCTGCAAATCCTAAAGTATTTACTGTCTGTCCTTTAAAAAAAAAAAAAAAGAATGCTAGAGGACTAGTGACACTGAAGATTAAATGTAGTGGTAGAAAAAGAATGAGAAAATTAGATGTAAGATGTGATTGTAGAATAAAATAAGGATTTAGAAGTTGGACAGTGGGTAAGTAGTTCTCAGAATTTAAGGAGTGCAGTTGGTACCTTTGAAGCTTGAATAGTTGTTGAAGATGCCCAGGATGATGCTAGGAGTTGGAAAGCAGAAAGGACTGTAGTTGAGGTGCCAGAGTCACCTTTAAAAATGGAGGAGCTGATATTTGAATTTCCTCAGTATGGGAACTGTGGGCATTTTTATTGATTGATAGGTAGAATGCAAGAAGAAATAATAATGCAAAACATGTTTTTCTACATCTTTTCCAAACGGTTATTTTTCTTTAAATTAAAGGAAAAGTATGTACATGTATGTATTTTCTATAACTGCTTTCTTTGTATAAATGTACATATGTTTATATGTATTTGTGTACATGTTGATTTTCCCCTTACTCAAATCATGAGTTCACATGGATTCCTCCAATTCCATCCAATATCACAAGGTGTTTATTTTCCTGAGGTCTTTCCCTAATTTTTACATGCTTTGGTTTCCCTCAGAAATATCTTGAAGCTCTTGAAATCTCATTGAAAATTAGCACCTAAAATCCAAAGTATTTTACATGTATTACCCATTATTACCAGTTACAAATTTTTATATTTGATAAATATTTCTTGAAATGGGAATGTGAGAGGATTAAGTAGTTTTGCATTAAATAATGGAAACAAGTAACAGCGACTATTATAGAGTATTTACATATATTACATACTTTTGACACTAATTCTGTGACATTATTATTAATACCATTTTTACCGTGTAGTAGCTGAAGCCTAGAGAGGTGAATTATGTTTCCTGAGGTCACATAGTAGGAAGTTGTAGAATTAGAATTCCATTCTAGAACACACAGTAATCGTTTAAGTATATTTCTGTTTATGCTGAAAGAACATTTTGTTAGAATATGACTCATAATGAACCTACAACTTGATATGAAATTGTAATTTGATTTACTAATATTCATTTTATAAATGATCCTTCTAAGAATATGGAAATGAGTAAGTAAAATAAAATTATATTTGTATTGATACAAATTCTGTTGACTTCTGACCAAAATTTTACATTGCTGAGTGTTTATATTGTGACTCACTATCATAACTTACGTGGATTCAGACTAGATGTATTTAATATATTGTTACATAATTTATGACTGAAGATTGATAATTCATGAACTTTCCTGTGAAGAAAGTGAGTAACAAGAATAAAAATAAGATAGTCAAATGGGAAAACAACGATTTTAGCTATCTGACTTTTAAGTATTATGTTTAATGTATTACAATAGTTCAGTTATTGATATTTTTTCTTATGGTTTCTATAGGCTGTCATAAATTAGGTTACAGTACTATTATTTGCTATCTATAACTAAAATATTGAAATTAAAAAATTTAATTTTTGAAAAAGAACATTATATTCACTTTAGTTTTAAGAAGTCTAACCAAAGTAGTAGATTAGGTCTTTTGCAATTATATTTGTATGTTCTAATGTTGGAATAGAATTTCTTTTGTTTAAAATTATTATATGACTTGCAAAACTTGGGTTTCTTTCCAACTTCTATGATCTTGGTTGGACAAGGCAAGTGCTGGGGCTCAATTCTTTATCCATGAAATGGAGTGAACTCCTCTGCAATTCTTAGCTCATAAAGAAAGCTTTTCAAATTGAGTTTAGCTTATGGATATGGTCTCTGTATTCTGCATGCTTTTCTTTGTTCTTGAATCATAAATAAATGATTACTTTTTATTTATTGAATTATTAGATGAAGTCTTTGTGCAGAAACACTTTAAAATTAAAATATCCAAATATTAGCCAAGACTAATTACTTTGAGTAACTTTTGGTTCGCAGGCCTGCACTCAATCCACTGAGCGACACCAGCCAGGGCTTACTTTGAGTAACTTTTGTTGAGAGAATATTCAGTATTTTAAAATGGACTGTTAGTAAACATTATTTTACTTATGCAGATCGACTATAATTTGAAGACCAATCTAATTAACATGAAATAATTCCTTATGTTACTGAAAATCTTTAGTTCTATGAATTCATTTAGTCAAATTCAAAGTAATTTTTAAACATTTGTCTGAAAGTACACTAACCATTTAAGAGACTAATTTCCTTGAATACAGACTATGTGAACTGAAGCCATCTATTGACATTCTCTCCTCCATGTGCCTGTGCCCTACTCCCTGCTGGGCCAGTGGCGAAGTTGTTAAATGCAGCCTGGAGGGAGGTTCTGAGCTATAGTTTAAAAAGCTTTCACATTTTGGTTATTCAGTTCATACTGTTTTCACCAAATGTGTTTTATTGACTGAAGGAACCATTGATGATAAATCATGTAAACTTAAGCCACCTAGTACTTACTTTAGAGCCTGTAGTATTGTGATGATCTTAGGATGACAGTTCATTTTTAAGGATTTCTTAAATTTCCTCTGGCTCATGAGTAAAATAAGGATAAAAATTGTCCTAGTAAATGAAATGAAACTTTAGTATCAATGTGCGTGTGTACATGCACACACATGCATTTCTCGGGGATCTCAGACTTAAAATTCTAGTTGTTGTGTTTTCTTATTTCTGATAATGTGAATACTAGTTGGAGTGCATGACAGAAGATCTATGAATAAGTTCACAGTAGCTCTGTGTTATAGTGGAAATCTGGAGCAAATAATTTATTGTTTCTTAATCTTTTTTTCTTCATTTGTGTGGTGCAGGAAATATCACCTGTCCTGTGTAAGTACCATAGGTTAATGATGAAATTATATGAGATGATATTCAAGCACTTTGAAATATTAAGATTGATATGTAACTAGTTATTTTATGCAGCTTTTTACTACTGTCTGTCCATAGATAAAATGATCATTTTTATCTTTGTATAATAAATATGCTTAGATTTTCTGAAAGTTTCTAAAAGTGCCCTCAGATTAATTTGACTTAGTGACCCTTTTGGGTGGGAAAAAAAAAACAAAGTTAGAAAATACAACAGCTTGCTTAAAATTAATAGTGTGACAAGGGCAATCTTTGCATTTCACAGTATGATGATATATAGGAAGAAAATCATTGATATGAGCTCATGTTTTCATTTACTTTGACATGCTTGGGAAGAGAACATCATCTGAACTGAGGAGTAGCCTCCAAATTGTGTGATTTTGCTTTGGAATATTTTACAATTTTTATTTGAATATTGCTCTATGTGAGTTCATAATTTTTCAGATAAAATAAGCCCCACTTTGAAAGCCTAACCCAGGAGGAGCCGCAAATGTGTTCAGTTTTTTCTCATATTTCCCAGTTGATCTCTTTATGTCCTAAGAACATTCTCACTGAACAGACTGAAACCAAAGAGCGCAGCAGCCATTTTAGTGTTAAGGTTCAGACTTTTCCTGAGTGAGAGGAGGTAAACAGCTTTCCTGTTTTAAAGGCTTTTTCTAGGCTATGACTTTTACAAAAACGTTTTTAAAAAAAATGTGTTAAGGATGGTTAGTATAGCACTTCTAATATTTCTTGGAAAGTTAATAGATGTTAAGCAGGAATCTTCTCTGAGGATTAATTTTGTAAGCTCAAAGATACAGAAACTTTGCATATTGATGGCATTTGTAGTATACTGTTGGGGTTGTGTTTAGGAATACCCATGCTTGCACAGTCCCTGTGTAGTGATACAGGTTTAAAGAGGTCATATATTTAGGTATTTGAATAAAGAAGAGGAGAGACTTCCGGGAGGTAACTGAAATCTTACAAACTTTCAAAATAAAACTTCAAATTGATTGCTTCATATCTTGTTCTTTAAAACATTTTTATATTCCTTTATCTCCTTATATTCTATACCTTGAACTCACATAGAATTACCACCTCCATCTTTCTCCATCTTTTTGAGTTCATGCTATTCTTCATTGCCCTGGGTGAGGAGACTAGAGAAATGAAAAGAATGAGGGAGAAGGTACAGAGGGGGGGAAAGGCATAGGAAGCAACACTGGAATAGTGGAATTGAGAATATAAGTGAAAAGTCTGCATCTGTGAATACAGGCATCTTAAAATTTACAAACTACCAAAATATTTAACCAGAATAGAACTTTTGTTACATTAAATTACATGTAGTAGTGAACTGAAAGTTTAAGGGAGGAGACAATCTTGAATTATTTTGAAACAGTGGTTTTGTTATATGATGGACCCTCATAGGGGGAAGTGAACAGTATACTATTACCAAATGGACCCCCCTTTCTGCTCCCGGGGTCCTCCCTCCCCATCCCCCCTATACTAGGTTCACTTTGCCTGCCACCAGGGAATGATGTCTCCCAAGGCCAGAGGTTGGTGAAAAGGAATTATTTATTCAAAAAGTTATACAGACTTAGGGTAATGACTTAATGTCTTCTTTAAAATACTAAAGTCCTTCAGAATACCCACAAATGCACATAGTCCTTCCTTCCTTCCTCTTCCCAGTCCCTAGTACTGTATCTCAGGAAAAGAAGTAGAAGTCCGTGCATCAGGTAGCCCTCAGTTCCTGGCACCATCAACTGTGTTGCTGCCGCTATCTGCAGTTAATCCAAAACCATGTGGCATCTTCTAATGGCCCACCAGCAAGAATCCTTTCACCCCTTTTCTTCTCAGCAAGGTCTCTCCTGCTTCCTAAGCCACATGGCAAAAGGGAATACCCCAAAGCCACGTAGTCCCAACTTTGCATGGCTGCCACGCCTGGGTTTAAATCCCAGTGCCAGTTTTCCTCTGCAGCCCCATTTCCGACTCCTCCCACAATCAGTTACACCTGCCAATATTCCCGTATTTTCCAGCTTTTCTGGGCTGCCATAGTAAGTCTGGGCAGGCGTGGCCCATGGCGTGGAGCCAGTCATGCTCAATCATGACAGGAGGCACTACACTGTTCTTTTTTTCCTTGTTAATCTCTCTATTTCAGTAACTGCTGTATGAATGTGTGTCTTGTTCTGTTTGGCTTCCTTTGTTTTTTCTTGACAGCCCTAACTTCGAAGTTTATACTTTTACTCTATAGTTCTGTCTTAAGGAGTTCACTAGGTGATGACTTCACTAAATTATAGAACAAACGCATCTTTCTTTTCCCTTTTTAGTGTCTTTTGTGTTTAAAAATGAAAGTTTTGAAAGTGCATTTTTTTTGTAGTAGAGGTGAAAGAAAGTATTGGATATGTGTATGTTGGAAGCTTTATATGCAGTGCACTATTTTCTCTTCACACATTTATGATGGTTTTTTCCCCCAATTTATAGACGAGGAAACTTAAGATCACAGTTTAAGTAATTTGTGTGAGACTGTACCATCAGTAAATGACATCAGATGCTTTATTTCCCACTGTTCCATTCATTCTTTCTTTTTAACTGAGGGTAACAAAAGGGAGATCAAAAGAAGAAATAAGAGGTTGAGAGGGAAGAAAAGAGATCTGAGTTGAACATCTTTTCAACTAAGAGAATGAAAAGTTTATTTTTTTAAATTTATATTTATTGGTTTTAGAGAGAGAGAGATAGACATTGATTTGTTGTTCCACTTATTCATTCGTTGATTCTTGTATGCACTTTGACTGGGGATTGAACCCGCAATGTTGGTGTATCGGGACAACGCTCTAACCAACCGACCTAGCCAGCCAGGGCAAAAGTTTTACTTTTTAATTATGGGCCAGGAGCTTCTGTGCAGATTGTTCTGTTTCAGGAAGATTTTAAGGCTTGATGGACTTGATTTGAGTTGTGCCTCAGCTATTTATGCATGGTGAGGTTGTCTCACAGTGTCTCTGAACCCTGGTAATCTCTTCAGTAAAATGAGTTAGTGCAGTTTGATAGGGGTATGGTGAAGAAATAGAGCCCAGTGCCAGGTGTGCAGTAGGTATGTAGGAAATTGCATGTGTATGTTATCACTACTTTAAAAAAGGTTTGTTTTTATCATTAGATGAGTTAATTAGATAGTCGTGGCAGATTTTTTCCTTTGGAAATCTCTTTATTTATTTTTTAAATAATGTTTTTATTTTTCAATTACAGTTGACATACAGTTTAAATTAGTTTCAGGTGTACACTGCAATGATTGGACATTATATAACTTATTAAGTGATCATCCCAAGAAATCTCATACTGGTCTGGCACCATACATCAGGGCTGTCCAACCTGCAGCTCATGACTCACATGTGGCCCAACACAAAATTGTAAATTTACTTAAAACATTATGAGATGTTTTTGTGATCACATGTCTCAATGTCATGTAGGTCCACTCTCGCTATTTGTGTGCATGCGTGGCTTCAGTTTTATGGCAGTGTGCAGTTTGCAATGTGTTATCTTCCAAGTGCAGACAGTAGAATTGACACAATTACACATTACATGTACTCGTGGTGACTTAGCGAGGCAGCAGTTATCGGTAATATTTCAACCTACCTTTGCAACATTAGGCATTTAATGTTATTTAGCAGTCAGGAGGCATTATTATTTGAAACTAAGGGTACTTACACATCTTAGTGTCACCTCACACATCACACACCACTCTTTATAATCAGCCCTCCACCTTACCCTGCACCAGCAGCTGAGAGAACTTTGAAATGGCCCAAGCCTTGCTTTCTATTTCCCTGTCAGTTAACTTTCATAATAAAAGTAAATAAAGTTCCTTATCTATTATTATTTTTTTAATCCCAGCGTGGCTTCTACAACATTT
Organism: Micronycteris hirsuta; assembly: GCA_004026765.1. NCBI lineage: Eukaryota > Metazoa > Chordata > Mammalia > Chiroptera > Phyllostomidae > Micronycteris > Micronycteris hirsuta. Next base: position 30,460 of record PVJI01014349.1, read on the forward strand.
CAAAAGAAAAAAGAATCCAAAAACACAAAAATTGGGAATGAAGGAAGATGGTTCAATGAAACGTGGACAGATGAGTACTTCTTTGTCAAGGCAAATAGTAAGGCACTCTGCTTAATTTGTAGGGAATTTGTACAAGTTTTCAAAGACTATAATTTGAAAAGGCATTATATGTAAAAACATGCTGCCAAATTCAATGCGTATGAATGATTGTGCTGTAAGGCCAAAATAGTGGAACTGAAAAAGTTTGTCTTCTCAACAAAAATTTTTTCAAAAAGTTACAAGTCAGATGGATTCCATTGTAAAAACTAGTTATGTGGTAGCATATTTAATAGCAAAAAAATCGAAACCATGTACTGGTGGCGAGTTTATTAAGCAGCGTATAGAAAGCATGGCAGGTATAATTTGCCCTGAAAAATGGGGGGATATTTCCAAAATCAGTTTGTCTCACCAGACTATAGCCAGGTGAATTGAAGAAATTGGAAAATCTATCGAAACAAGTTTGGAGAGTAAAGCTGCTCATTTTAAATTTTATGCTTTGGCCCGGCTGGTGTAGCTCAGTGGATTGAGCACGGGCTGGGAACCAGAGGGTACCGGTTCGATTCCCAGTTGGGGCACATGCCTGGGTTTGCGGGCCAGGTCCCCAGTGAGGGCCATGTGAGAGGCAACCATACATTGCTGTTTCTCCCTCCCTTCTCCTCTCTCTGAAAATAAATAAAATCTTTAAAAAAAAAAATTTTATGCTTTGGTGATGGATGATACCACTGATGATACAGATACAGCTCAACTTGCTATTTTTATTAAATATATTGATGACAAATGAAATGTCACTGAAGATATGACTTTAGTGCCATTAAAAGACACAACTAAATCAAGAGATTATGTGAAGTGGTAAAAAATATGTTAAAGTGATCTTCTTTGTCCATTGTCAACATATCTGGTATAGTTACTGATGGTGCCTCGGGAATGGTAGGTGAAAGAGAAAGACTTGTAAAATTAATAGAAGATGATGCAATTGCCACCCAAAACTCACATGTGAAGAAGTGTCATTCCATAGTACATGAAGAAAATTTATGCACATAAGCTTTTTTTTTTGCATATAAGCTTTAAAAATGGATAACATTGTGCAAATCATCATCAAGATTGTGCATTTCATAAGAGCCAAGGGATTGAATCATCACCAATTCCAGGAATTTCTTATAAGTATTCATACTGACTATGGTGACACCATTTACTTTTCGGAAGTAAGATAGCTGAGTTGAGACCAAATGTTGAAAAAATTTTATGATTTGTGACATATTATCAAGTTGTTATGGTTTCAAAAAGCAAATTTGTGCTGGAACTTGACAATGGAAACTGACTCACAGATTTAACATTTTTAGTGGATTTAATTGCTCATTTAAATGAGTGAAACATATGTCTTTAAGGTGAAAACCAACTTATCAATGCCATGTTTTGAACCATAACAGTGTTCCAGATGAAACTGAAATAATCGCAAGCTCAAATTAAGGTAGATAATTTTATGAATTTGACATGTGGGCTAAAAACAGTCAATCCTGTGAACAGTGAAAAGTATGCAGCCTTGCTTTTTGATTTAAGAATTTGAAAACAGGTTTAAAGATTTCTGGGAAAATAATCAATATTTTGCTATATTTGTGACTCATTTTCAGTTGACATTAATATGTTACTTGCTGATTTTCAAATGGAATTCATAGAGCTGCAGCCAACACTTGACTTAAAGAAAAAATTGATCATGTCTCTTTACTGGACTTCTGTAGGTCTTATCTTTCCAAAGACAAAAATCCCTTGCATCACAGTCATGCCTTATTCGTGTCATCAATATTTGGCGGCACCTACATTTGTGAGCAACTGTTTTCAAGAATGAAACACATTAAGAATAAAAGTAGAACCCAGATATCTGATGAGCACCTTGAGAACTCACTGTAACTACTATCAAACCAGATATTGATGCACAATTTTCTCAAATAGAATGTCAAACATTCCACTAGTTTGATGTTGCCCTCTTTTCTTTTACTTCTGTAATGAAAAATATTTTAAAAAGTCGGTGACATTTTATTACTTAGGTGTGTACATTATCTATATTTGTGATCGCAAACTTGGCACCTGCTTGACGATTTTAAAAGATTTTCGAAAGGGCTGCAGCATACTTAGGGTTATTATGTGAGGACTTTTTTGCTTATCTGTGGTGGTGGATATTACGAAAATTATACACAGACCATTTTTTTCCTCATCAGTTTTTGTTACTGTTTGTGTATTTAATGTGTGGCTCAAGACAGCACTTCTTCCATTGTGGCCCAGAGATGCCAAAAGGTTGGACACCCCTGCCATACAGTTACTAGAATATTATTTACTATATTTTCTATACTGTACTTTACAATCCCATCATTATTCTTTAACAACTAATTTGTACTTCTTAATCCCATTTTATAACACATCTTCCCAACCCCCATCCTATTTGGCAACTGTCAAAATTTCTCTTTTGCAAGTCTGTTTCTGTTCTGCTTGTTTGTTTTGTTTTTCAGATTCAATTGTTGATATGTATTTATTGACATTTTATTGTTCATATTTTTGATCTTAAAGAAGACTAACATTTCATGTAACAGTCTTTTGGTGGCAATGAATTCCTTTAGCTTTTTCTATCTGGGAAGCTCTTTATATGTCCTTCGATTCTAAATGATGGCTTTTCTGTGTAGAACAGTCTTGGTTGTAGGTCTTTACTTTTCATCACCTTGAACATTTCTTGCCAGTCCCTTCTAGCCTGCAAAGTTTCTGTTGAGAAATAAGATGACAGTCTTATGGGAGCTCCCCTGTAGATAACTGCTTTTCTCTTGCTGCTTTCAAGATTTTCTCTTTGTCTTTAACCTTTTGCATTTTAATTATGATGTGTCTTGATGTGGGCCTCTTTGGGTTTATCTTGTTTGGGACTATACTTCCTGGACTTGTACGTCTATTTCCTTCACCTGATTAGGGAAGTCATTATTTTTTTCAAATAGATTTTCAATTTCTTGATCTCTCTCTCCTTCTGGCATCCCCATGATTTGAATGTTGGTAAATTCAAAGTTTTCCCAGAGGTTCCTTACACAGTCTTTATTATTTTGTCTTTTTGGATTTTTTGTTTGTTTGTTTGTTTTGTTTTGATTGGGGGTTTTTGATTTCTTACGTTACAAATTGCCAATTTGATTCTTGGCTTAATATACTCTACTGTTGATTCCCTGTAAATTATTCTTCATTTCAGTTAGTGTATCCTTAATTTCTGACTGGTTCTTTTTTATGGTTTTCATATCTTTTTTTTTTTTTTTTTTTTTTTTTTTCTTTTTATTTTTTTTTTTTTTTTTTTTTTTTTTTTTTTTTTTTTTTTTGTTTTTTTTTTTGGTTTTTTTTTTTTTTTTTTTTTTTTTTTTACTGTTGAAGCTCTCACTAAGTTTATTGACTGTCTTTGTAACCAGTGTTATGAACTCTATATCTAATAGATTGCTTGTTTCCATTTTATTTGGTTCTTTTACTGGAGTTCTGTTCTTTCATTTGGGACGTCTTTGTCTTCTCATTTTGGTAGCTGCCCTGTGTTTGTTTCTGTGTATTAGGTACAGCTGCTACATCTCAGGGCTTAGTAGAGTGGCATTATGTAGTAGGTGTTCTGCAGGGTCCAGTAGCACTAATCACACAATCTGGTCACTCCAGGTGTCCAGTTTCCTCCACTCCCAATTTCCTGACGTGTTGGCTATGTACACCCTCCTGTTGTAGTTGAGCCTTGATTGCTGTTGGCATGTCAATAGGAGGGATTTACTCCCTGCCAGTCAGTTGCAAGGACTGGCTGTGGCCACTGACCACTGTGGAGTATCAGTTGTGTAGGGGCAATCCCACAGAGCAATACTTACTTTGGTGGGGCTTTCATGCCGGCTGAGTTTGCCCCTTCAGTGTATTGCTTGTGGAGGGCATTGGGTGCTGCTTTGATATAGTTTGAAGCTGTCCCCTGTTGTGGATTTCGACCCGCAAAATCCGTGGGGGGAACCGCCCCGATTGAGTGAATCAATCTTACCCAGAGACACGCTTGGAGATGAGAATCCAGCTGCCACGGGTCTTTCCCTCCACCTCCATCTTGGGAAAAAGATCTCGTGGGTAGCTTAGCCGGGGTTTGTACTAGAGACTTTAGGACATATTTACATTGGATTGATTATTCATTGGATTATACAGAACAGGGGTAGGATTACTCATTAGCAGAGCATTAGGATGTAAATTCAGGTCCGGTGGCAGACAGGACCAGGGTATACATTAAACAGGAGACAGGTAAATTGAGGGTAAGCTAGCTAGGGCTGTTAACTTTTAGGACCATAGAACATTGAGGCAGTGATTTATTAATTTAAGCTTCTGGACTTTGGGGAGGAAGAGACCCGGCAAGTCATAATTTTTTAAGATACATTTTTGCCAAATTTCTATTAGAGAATTCCTATTCCACAGACATGATCCACACTTGTCCACATGGGAATCACGTGGAGCTGCGCTCAAAATGCGTAAATTCTGGAACATGCGTGTTTACACGCGTGTGGAAAGAATCCCTACAGTCCCCTGGGTGTGTTGTCTCTGGGGCCTTCTGGGAGGTGCAGACCAATGTCATCCGCCACCTGTATTCTGCCTGGGGCCACCTGATATGAGCTACAAAGTGGTCTTCAGATGGCTGCTACTTGTGCTGGGCTTGGAGGTGTCCAGCCAAGGCTGAGCTGTGAACCAAGTTTGGCATCTACTAGTGCTGGACCTGGGGCCACTTAGCCAGAGATGTGACATGCTGAGGCCAAATACTGCTTGTTTGATTGATTCTAGCAGAGTCTGAAGCATGAGCCAAGGCAAGCCATTTATATTGAAAAGCCACTGGAAACAGTTTGGGTGGGCCTGCAAGTTGGATAAGGCAGGGTCTCAGGGAGTCACTATGGCAGGAAAAATAGTGTGAGCCAGGTTGATGGAGACTCAGATGTGGTGCCTGCCTACTGGCTGTGGGTCGGGCAGGGTGGGGGTCCAGTCTTAGAAAAGGAACAATGACCTCTGCCATCACTTTTGTCTGGCAGAAAGCTCCCCCTTCCCCCCAAGGTTTCACCCTGATGCTTACACAATTTGATTCCTTTTCATGTGTCCCTGGTTCCTTTCAAGCTGCTGCCCCATCACTGGAGCTCAGAGGCAGTAAATGTAAGTTTGTAAGCCTTTGAGATGAGCTGCCTGGGACTCTAGAAGCCCTCCATCTCACTCAGCCACAATCCCCTCTAGTTTTGACAGCCAGAAGGTTTTGGAACATCTCTTTCTGGCACTGGAACCCTGGGCAGAGGGGCCTGGTGTGGGGCTGAGACCCCTTGCTCCTGATTTTTATCTGCCACATGTGGGTATGGGACCAGCCTGTTTTGAGTTTCCATCCTTCCTACTTAGTCTCTATGTGTCTTTTTCTTTAAATCCCTAGTTGTAGGACTTTCCTTTTGCTGGACTTCAGTCTGTTCTGAATGATGAATGATGGCCAATTTGTAGTTTATAGTCAAACTTCGGTTCTCAAACATTTCCTATCTCGAACAATTCGGTTCCTGACCCGAGTTCTTCACTGAAAAAAGTATCTCGTTTTCAAAGAAAACTTTGGTTCTTGACCTGACAACTCTTCCAGTAAATATGTATAATCAATCATGTGTATGATTTGGTTTTTGAACAAATAACTTCTTGAACAGGCTTCTGGAATGAATTAAGTTTGAGATCCGATGTTCCACTGTAGTAATTTTAATGTACTGTTGAGAGGATTTGAGCACTGCATTTATCTACGCTACCATCTTGACTGGAAGTAAGAAGTCTTGGCAGCTTTTGGCTCATCAGCCTCTTCTTTTCTTTCATTACTCTATACAGATGACCCTTGAACAAAGCAGGTTTGAAGTATCTGGGTCCACTTATATGCAGATATTTTTTCAGTAAATGTGTATAATGTTGTAAATATATTTTCTCTTATGATTTTTTAAATACCATTTTTCTCAGTTTTACCTTATAAGAATACAGTATATAATACACATAACATACAAAATATGTACTAATTGATTGTTATTGGTAAGTCTTCTGGTCAATAGTCAGGTATTAGCAGTTAATTTTGGGGGAAGCCAGAGTGGATTTTTGACTGTGGGAGCTAGTGGGGATTGTGTCAGCACTCCTAACCCCTGTGTTATTCAAGAGTCAACTGTATTTATATTTCATCCTACCTATTCGTCATCATTGAGAATTTCCCCACTGTAGTTGCCTTTGTACTCAGTGCAGCCTTGGTCCATGACTCCCATGACAAAGGTCGTTGAGGGATGAGAAAGAAAGGTCCTTTGTTCCTGCCCTCAAATGGTGTGTACTCCTTGGTGTCACTCATCTCTTTCCCCCAGAGATGGGTGAGCTTTGTCCTTACCTCTGCAGAAAGAAGAGCAGCCAGAAGCAGTTGGCTGCTTGCCACTGGTTGCTAGTAGGGAAGGAAAGTGAATCGGCATTTATTCCGTTCCTCTACTCTGTGACATCTGTCTGCCATCTGTGTGCTTCCCAAGTCCTTTCACTTGTCTTTAATCTTCCATAACATCCCTAAGCTGCTGGAAAGACATCATATTGAACCGGGCCTTCAGTAGTTCCTCCCCTAAATCAAATACATTAAAGCCACACATCTCATTTTCAAAGAATAGCAAGCAGTTTTTGGAGCACATCATGTCATTTCAGGTGAGCTTATGTGAATATGCCCTTTGTTTGACACCCTCCATCCCAAAAACACTTAGAAGAGAGAAAATGCCATGGTATGAAATTGTGTTCTATGAATAAATATGGCAACATCATTCTTGGATGCATCTGCTTGAGCTTTTTAGTCCTTTATTCTGACACTTTTTCTTGTTCTGGCTTTACCTTTTCTTGTTTTTCTCAGAATCTTTATTTTGCATTTATTACTTAATGCAGGACTTGAACACCCCTGAAAGTTTCTTCTTTTCTGTTAGAGAAAATGGCAAGAGTGGAGCAGAAAAATTGTTGTAGAAGTAATAGAAATGCCAATGCTATTCCTAGATAACTAAAACTCAGCTGTATTCAAATGTGGGCTTGGCTAATGCTGAAATAGTAGGGAAATTAGAGCTCTGGGGAACCTACAGAATCAGAATTTTGCCTCTTCATTTCACAGAGTTGGAAGTGACATTGTGGAGAGTTGCCGAGAGCCAAACAGTAAAGTTATCAGTGGGAGCAAGCTAGACTTTGGTCACTTGACTTTATTTGGTACTTTTCTGTGATTGAGATGGCATTATCTCAGAATTCACAAATGGCAAACACTTTCACGTCCTAATGCTGTGATTTCTTTTTGCATAACTGTTTACTTTCATAGAAAATGAAGTGTATTTCAAGATGGGGGATTGTTGAATTGTCAAAGTATTCACTATAGATTTTAACTTGCAAACTCCTTGTGTACATTGATTATATATCAACTCAAACTCTCATTGTCTAGCAGTCAGGGGACTGGTTATATGATCCTGGTGCATCCATGTGGTAGGATATCATGCCTCTGGATTTTGAAAGAATTTTTGATGGCATGAAGGAATGCATATGACATATAAAGTGGAAGTCTTATACTGTATAATACCAATATTGAGATTAAAAAAAAGAAACAAGCATAGAAAGTTAACAGTGGCTCTTTGAATGTCAGGATTTTGAATAATTTTGATTTCACTGGGCTTTCAAATTTCCTACAAATGTACATACTACTTTTATATTCAAATCAGTGAGTATTAAGCAAATGTAATTTATAATTTATTTTCCATACAATTTTAGGAACAGCATATTTGGTAAAATGTCATATCTTTGAAGCTTTGTGTAGTATAAATTATATTATCTCTTTTTCTCTTCTTGATTTTTCTACTATAAACTATTTTATTTGTTAAATATTTTTCTTTCTTAGGAAATTATTCTCCATGTGTCTTTATTGTACTCGATATATATCCCCTTTAAATTTACCTTGTTTTGTTCAAATAATGCATGTACACAGTTTAGAAAGTGAAGCCTTGAAGACATAGTGTAAGAGTTCCTGTATTCACTGTTTTCTACCCTGTGGCTCACACTCCAGAGGAAATTTAACACCTTTAGCTATTTATTTCATAGGGAAGTTACCTCCAATTGCTAACTAAGATGCTTCTACTGTTTCTTTTAATTATTAATTTTAGACAGCATTTACTATGTGTTATCACAGATGAGGTGTTATCTCTCATTCCCTTTCTTTACTTCTTCCCTCTCTTCCCAGTGTGGTTGGATAATTATTCAAATTTAAAGCAGTTGTGGCCTTGGCTGGTGTGGCTCAGTGGATTGAGCACGGGCCTGAAGGGTCACCAGTTCAGTTCCTGGTCAGTGCACATGCTGGCGTTGCACACCAGATCCCAGGTTGGGGGTTTGTGAAAGGCAACCAATAAAATGTTTCTCTCGCACATCAGTGTTTCTCCCTCTTTCTTTTTTCCTCCCTTTCCCTCTCTCTGAAAATAAAAATAAATTTAAAATCTTCAAAAAATATGTAGCAATTGTAATTTTACTATTACAACTATGTAAATATTACCCCACCCCAACCAAATAATGTAATTCTATTTTCTTTATTTTACATTAAGATTAGTCATACAGTATGTCTCATTCTCTAAAAGCCTTCCCTGGCTCCCATTGTCTACAGGAGGAAGTCCAAGTTCAATGTGTGTGAGGCCTGTGAGCTTACCTGGCTTCTCTCCATTCTTCTAGCCTGGCCGACCACTGATTTCTATCCTTGTGCTTTAACTCTGTGATACTATTTGTAGTATCTTGGATGGGCGTATTGCCTCTTTCCTCCTTGTCTTTTCTACATCCCTGAACATCTTTCTTTCTTTCTGCTTTCTGTGCTTACCAAGACTTCATCTTCTCTAGGGAAGTCTTTCAGTCCTTTCATTCCCACTCCCACCTCCAATAGGTCTCGACTAGGTGCCCCATAACACCCGTATGTAATTCTATCATGGCTCTGCTCCTCCGATTTTGTAATTGTTTCTACTGTTATTCAGATGTGGTCTGGGGTCCCTGAGGCCTTCTAAAATAAAAGAGGGTGAGGACTGGGTTTTTGTAGTGTAACATCTGAAAACAACTAATGTTTTCCAAAACATTAGGGCTTGTGGGGAAAATAGCCTTCAGGCATACCACTCAGAACCTGTGCAACTGTGTAACCAGTTTAGCAGCTAAAACAATAGCAAGCCTAATGAAATTTTTAGCACAACTAAATCTCTACTGGGATTTGTTGGGAATTTCACAGTCAGTCAGTCCTTCACAGCCTTAAACCCTAGGTTCATTTTTCTCATTTAAGATTTAGGCCCTCAAATACAGTTTGCCAGTGGGTATCATTTTACTTACAAATGATTGTCATTTTTACAAAATTAAAAAATCTGAACCTCGATATAACCTTCATTAGTCTGTTTTAATTCAGGGAAAATGTCTTACCATTTTTTAAAAATCTGCATTCACAGCTTCTCCAGATCACTCAAAGACACTGTGTCATATAATTGCCATATATATCTTTTATTCCTTGAAGTCTTCATAAATTGCTAAGGTATCTTTTTAATATGTGGAAGCTTATACCTTTCTGTCACTTCAACACATGGACGTGTATTGTGAACCACCACAACTTCCTCTTTATCTGTACACATCATTTCTCTAAATACTAAATGTATGCACTCATACCTGCTAGAGAAACACGCATCGTAGCAGATTGTACCTCCTATTCCAGGAAACCTTTCCTGACCACCCCGCCTCTTGGATGTCCTTGTAGCTTTCTGTTCAGATCTGTTTGTCTTTCCTATCAGACCGGAGAGACAGGAGCCTGGGAAAACTGGTTTTGCACTGCTTCTTGTTGATAAGGTGATTTTTTTCCAGTCTTCTGAATACCTGGTATCAGGTCTGTGGCAGTTGGTGTAAAACCAATATAGCACTGCATTTTCTTAAAAAGAAATGCAATTCCCTCCCTTGTTAATATCTGTGACTGACTCTGTGTTGCCCATAGTGGATGTTCTTGAATTAGAGTGGACTCTCTTGGTCTCTAAGAACTCAGGAACCTTCAGAAATTATATGCAGGACTTCTGATTTGTTTATTTTTTTAATAGAGGGACCATAAATATCAGATTCTTGAAAGGGTCCAGACCAATAAATAAATAAGCAAATAAATAAATAAGTAAATAAATAACAGGCCTACAGGAGAAAGGTCTTATGATGCTGAAAAATACCCAACTGTATGTAATTTCTAAAAAGTATCATCTAGTCTCTTGTTTTATTACCAGTTGCTTCCTGAGCCTATTATTCTCTTACTGCTTAATAGTACTACACAAATCATGCCTTTAATAAAGTTTTCCTTGGTCCCTTTATTCAGTTTCCACTTTGGCTTTCTCTGGGCTCCTGTAGCAATGGTCACATGCATTGTAGCACTCCATCCCTTTACAGATGGTTTCTCAATTGAAAGTTGGCATGAGAGTACTTCCCTTTATAGGTTTAGTATGGTGTCTGTCAGCAAATGGTGGTAGTTCTTGTTTGCTTGATTCTTCTTTTTACCTTTCTCACCAGGAGTGTGAGCTTCTGTGTATTAAAGTCGGTGTTGTTTGTTTTGCTATGATACTTTTGGAGAGGTTAGAGTTCAGTAGGACCTGAGAATGGTCAGATCATTCTTGAGCCTTAAAACCAAACAAGGAGAATAATTTTTTTAAACTAGTAATGATGGCATTTCCAGTAGAGCCATTTGTTTAATGTCTGTGCATAGAATTACTGTTATAAAATCCTCAGGCATGTGCCACTCTGGAGATTGACAGGAATCAATCTAATGTAGCCTCTTTTTTTTCCACCTTGGGAAGACATTCATCCTTTGAGTACCAGATGAAAAAATTAAACTGTGCTTAGAGGCTATGTCATTAAAAAAAATCTTTAAATGCCGGAATTGCACTCAGTGAGTTGATGTGCTTGAGTTATAAAAGGATGCCAAAACTAAACCCCTTGAAGGAATAGCAGATTGACATCTCCCATTACACTACATACTGAGAAATAACACTCATGGAGAAGAATGGTGCTGTAAACTCTTGTGCTATTAAAATTATTTCTTTCTTTGGTTGTGGGGTTATTGGAGTCAGCCAAGTTTGTGTGAGTTTGAATAAGTTACATAGGAATGTGATGTGAATTCACAGTATTTCCTCTACTTAAAACATTTAAGGAAATCATGAGAAAAGAGGAAAGAGAACATAGGCAGACAAGCTCCAGTAAGGGATCTGCCCCAGGAGTGTTGGAGCTGCCTGGTACCAGGGGTCTGAGGATCCTGACGAAGTTTGAGACCTGTTTACTTTTCTTCTCTGAAGTCAAGAGTTGGGGCACAGCTTTGCCAAACTCAATCATCATTAACTCTTGTCCATGATGCGGTATTTCATTTCTTGCTTTCCCTGTCTCCTGATTCTTTAATTTGGAATCATCATGTGAATTTAGTTATTAATTATGGTTGTATAAAGCTTAAATTGTATATTCAGTATTATGTATTGACAGTCTGTTTAGTGTATCAGGTGTACTTATGTTCATTCAAAGATGCTGAGTTTGACTTGTTAAAGAATTTCATTGTGTGTGTGTGTGTGTGTAAAATGTACTAGTTCTTAAACTATTAAAAGTTTGTTAATAAAATTTCTTGTGCTATTTATCACAACAAGGTTACCAAACAAAACAATTTTTATATGCAAACGTATATACTTTAAAAATGTGGGTCTGTTTTTGTTTTTACATCTTATAATTAGTATTTGGGTAATATGTTACTTTTTTCCTTAATATTTTGAATTTATGTGGTACATTTGGGAATTGTTAGCAGATTTTTAAGTTTAGGAATTTTATATCAGTCAAGCAATGCATGCATATTTAGCGTAGACTTACAATACTCTAAAGAAGGCACCGTGGCTTGGTGATTAAGGTCTTTTAGGATTCTGAAAGGCCTGGGATTTTGTCCCAGCAGTGTCTCTGTATAGAGCAGTGCTGTCTAGTGTGGCAGCTACTGGTCACATGTAGCTACTATGCACTTGTAATATGGCTGGTATGACTCACTGAATTTTAAATTGTATTTAACTTTAACTAATTTAGATCTAGGTAGCCACATGTGACTAGTGCCTACCATATTGGTCCTCAGTATGAGGTGACTTAAGTTTGTGGTGTTCCCAATTTCCTGTCTGTACAGATGAGGTCATACTTAAGGTACCTTTTTTGGTTGTTACAAGAATGAGTAAAATAATGTATTTAAGGAGCTTAAAACTGTGCCTAGAGCAGAGTATGGCTTTGAGAAATGGTAGTTATAATGACAATTACATATTTAATACACTATAATTGCTTTCCTTTTGAGTATTAATTTAAATCTGTTTATTTTTATTCTTCCCTTTCAGGATTAACTTATTTTTGGAAATCAAGTGAAATATTATAAAGAAAACAAACCATATCAAACATTACTGGAAGCCATTTCTGCTAATTTTATTACATTTTAAAATTTATGATTTGATTTGAATACTATCATGGGAGGAGCTGTGAGTGCTGGGGAAGATAATGATGACTTAATTGATAACTTAAAAGAAGCTCAGTATATCCGCACTGAAAGAGTGGAGCAAGCCTTCAGAGCAATTGATCGCGGAGATTACTATTTGGAAGGCTACCGAGACAATGCTTACAAAGACTTAGCCTGGAAGCATGGGAACATACACTTGTCAGCACCTTGCATTTATTCTGAAGTTATGGAAGCATTGAAACTTCAACCAGGATTGTCTTTTCTTAACCTGGGAAGTGGAACCGGATATCTAAGTACAATGGTGGGCTTAATTTTAGGTAATTTTATTTTTGTAAAATTCTTTTTTAAAAACTAAGCTGCGTTTGCTTATTGTTTATGATTTACAGGGTTTGTAACTTGTGTATAGTGTATATTTGAATGTATATACTCAAATTAGTTATCTTCCTTAAATGGAAACACAAAGTAATAGTAATCTTTTATTATTCTCTTTTTTTTTTTTTTTTTTTAGAGAGAGGGGAAGGGAGGGAGACAGAGAGGGAGAGAAACAGCAATGTATGGTTGCCTCTCACATGGCCCTCACTGGGGACCTGGCCTGCAACCCAGGCACGTGCCCTGACTGGGAATCGAACCGGGACCGCTTGGTTCCCAGCCCGCGCTCAATCCACTGAGCTATGCCAGCCAGGGCTTATTATTCTTAATCCTGACTCTGATAGTTAGCTTCTGCATTTAGTCTTAGTCTTGAAAAGCTCTTGGAATCATTTTCCAACCCCCAGTCATTCTCTGTAATTAAAATTGAACAACTGGTAGGCAGGAGACTGAGGAGAATAATGTAATCTATTTCAGGTAAATTGTTCTGACTGCTGGCATAGATTTTGATAGTTATCAGTGTCCCATTTTACAGGAAATTGTGCCAGGTTTGTTAAAGATACAGTTGTATGTGGGATACAGAGGATGTGGTACTGGTGGGTGAAGCAAAGGATTGGAAAAAAAAAAACCACAGAAGTAGTATACGTCAGTCAGTAAGCTTTCAGCATACTTACTAAGTAAGCATCTGTTCTTCCAGGAGTTATTTCTGGTGTGAGTATATAGTAGTAATGAAAAGGGACAAATATCTTTGCCTTTGAGAAACTTACTGGGTGCTTACTATGAGGGCTAGACATTGTCTAAAGCACTTTATGTACGGTAACTCATTTAGTATCCCTAATAATTTTGTGAAATGTAAACTATGATAGTTTCCATGTATATAGGCGAGTTAAACTGAAGCACAGAAAGGTTAAATAACTTGCCTAAAGTCACATAGCTGGGAAGTGCCAGTTGGATGATATGGAATGTGAGTGAAAGAAGCATGACTAGAAGAAAATCTGTAAGACGTTATGATGTTGGATGAGAATGAACCACCATGAATTTTACTAAGCCACTTAGTATTTACTGAGTGCTGCTGTATGGCAAAGATTGAGGTAGAGCATGAAGGCCTAGTTCACACACTGGTTG
>PVJI01014350.1:0-44454 GCA_004026765.1 Micronycteris hirsuta
GAGAACTCCTGCCCACTTTGGAGAGAAAAGGGCAGTAGAGAGACCCATCTGGCCCCGTGAGCATCCCTCCGGTCCAATGGCCCCTAAGGGCCTTCGTGAAAGGAAAGACCAGATCTTCAGAAGAGGCACACACAGAGTTTCCAGGACCCCCCACACCACCCAGACCCCTAGCCCCCCACAGGCAGTGGCCTCTCACCTGTTGATGGAACTGACGCTGGGCACCGTGTCATTGTCACACACTCGTTCTGACAGCAGCCGGTCCCTGATCTCCCAGGCAAACATAGTGGGATTTTGGCGTTTGTACTCAGCTATTTTTTCCACCACTTTGGGTGTGGCGACCTTTGGTTTGGATCCTCCAATTACCCCCGGTTTGATGCTCCCCGTCTCATAGTACCTAGGACCAAGGAGAAAGGGGCTTAGCCACAAGGAACCAGCAAAGTGGATGTTGGCAACAGAAGAACAGGCTGCTCTGCTCAGAAAAGGTTCAGACCTGTGCTGTCCAGTGAAGCAGCCACTAGCCATACATGGCTTCTGAACGTTTGAAATGTGGTTCATTGGTGCATGCTATTAACTTAATACATACCAGATTTTCAAAACTTAGTACAAAAAATGTAAAATATCTCATTAATAATTTTTATATAGGTTTTATATTGAAATGATTTTTTAATATATTGGGTTAAATAAAATATATAATTGAAGTTAAGTGTACCTGTTTTTCTTTTCCTTTTTTAAATGTGTGGTTAGAAAATTTTAAATTTCATACGTGACATCATATTTCTATTGGACAGTTGGTCAGGATACTATGCATTCATTTCTTTCTTTACATTTCTCTACCATTTTACAGTTTACAGAACACTTCCAAGTCAGTTTTCCCATTTGATCCCTACAACAATTCCACAGCACATAAATGTTTTGAATGAGTGAATAAATAAATGAATGGGTCGCCATCTACAGTATAAAACAGAGACACTGAGGTTAAACGGCTTGCTCATGGCCACGAAAAACCTACTGGCCAAACTGGGCCCGTGGTCCAGCCTTCTGAGCTACAATTTCCCCAGAGAGCGGCTTGCACCTTTAATCTGCCACCTCTCCCACCCCCTAGCAGAATCGTCTGTCTTCTGCAAAACTGTCCCTAGAATGTGACTTATTTTTTCATAAGAAAAAAAAAACAAGCACCCTGGTGTAAAACTAAAGGGAGTGTTGGATTTCAGAATTAACTGGAAAGATAGGTCAAAACCCAAGCAATCAAAAAAAAAAAGAAAGAAAAGGAAACCCATCCACAAGTCACGGCAGCTCTTCCAGGGACCTCCCCTGCGCTAAATCGCTGTTTCTAAGGGCATTTCCATGCTATCGGCTCTCCCTCGTTAACGCAAATAGGATGTCAGGGCTTTACGGTAAAACCGAGACCAGGGAGGAGAGTGCCATGAAAGATCATTTCAGGGTGACAAAATGACTTGATTCCTTTTCGGAATCTGAGCCTGGATGTCTCTCTCAACATTCACAGAGGAATTCTTGACTTCCTCTTGCAAAGGAGATTATCTTACAGTTGAAATTTCTTTTTAACCAGAAAGACATTTGAGAAATGATGGGTAATTTTCAAATCCAACAAGAGTTTATAATCGGTACAGGGAAGATGTGATCCTTTCGTGGGATGGGTAGGAAGCATTACTCAGAACAACGGCTGCTTACATTTGAAGAGATGTTGAAATTCTCAGCCTGGTTAAGTCTGGGCGAGTTAGTGAATATTCCAGAAACAGATGAGATAGTTTGGGAGCAGTGATGTGGAATTGAAAATTCTCTTTTTTTCATCGACAAGAGTGAGTCATGTACAAATTTGGACCATAGGCAAAACTCAGCCTACCCTCCTTCTTTCTGTAATTGCTGGAACATTGTTATTAGTCATTAAAAGGTTTTTAGAAATATTTAAGGAAATACTTTTTTTTGCCAGAAGTCTAGAAAAGTAATCAAGCCACCCAGCAATCTCTGAGGCCTCCAATTACCTCTTCAATTTTACAGCAGAAAGTCATGTATTAATATCAACACAACGCCCTGTTACTTGGGCACAGTGCTCTAAGGGTTACAGAGCTCTTCTGTGAACGATCTCGATCCTCACAGCGATCTGAGAGGCCAGTAGGGTCTTACAGAAAGGAAAACCAGTGGTCAGAAGACCAAGTGCCGTGCGCAACTCCCTCCCGGAAGTTAGGGGCAGCCTCGGCTTTTAAACCTGACTCTGAATCTGGAATTCTTCCTACTAGAGCCAACTGCTGCTTTGTTTGTAAAATTTTAAATCATCATCAGCATCATCCCTTTGAACTGTAGAAAGCTTTACCGTTTACCAGGAATATTAACATGCATTTTTTTTTCTTTCATTCACTCACTCACTCAAGAGTCACCAAGCGCCTGCTAGGACAGGCCCTGTCGCAGTGTGAGGGCCAGACACACAGACCACCTTGTGCTGGGCACTCAGAGTACGTTAGTTGATGGAACTGCAATGTTCAGGCAGCGACGCTGAAAAGGAGGCAGGACGAAGTCCCCCCACCCCGCCCGCCCCCAGCACTCATCCTGCTCCTGTGGCTGGGGCGGCAGTGCTCGGGCTCTCTACCCACCCACCTGAGCTGTGCCAACTGTAGGAGGCTGTGCTCTTGACGTGAGACCTCTCTCTCTTCCTTCGGACTGACACATGGGCCAGACACTCAGAAGGCAACCCTAACACTCCAGGAAACCCCAACTGGCAACTGTGTCAAGTGAGGGTTCAGACTAAATAACTTCCCTTTCTTCTCCGCAAAAGAGTCACGCATCCCTTTGGCTTGCACACAGCAGTCGAACAGCAGCCATCAACACACAGCGCAGTTCAGTGCAAAGAGCATTAGTTTAAGAGCAAAGAGGCATAGATGCTAGTCGGTGACTCTGATATTAACTCGCTGTGTGACCTTGGCCAACTCACTTAGCCTCTCTGGGCCTCAGTTATCCCATTTGTATAATAAGGGGAGGATGTTGGCCCTGCCTGCCTTGCAGTGCTGTTGTGAACACAAGAATGATTAAGAAAAACTTTGCAAAATATAAAGAGCACAGGTTGCGGATTAAAATCCTTTGAGTGTTTATTACTATATAACATACCACCCAATTCCAAATGGCCTGAACCTCCCAGACAGGCTCTAGTGAAAGAAGACAACAGCCGGGCTTTCTGGGTGGATTTAAATGGGCCTCACATGCCACCGGGCTGTGCCTCTCAAGCTCCTCTGGAGCCTTGAACTCTGTGAACCGAACACACACTCCTGGCAGACCGCCACCTTCCCGAGCTGACGGGGGTCTCTGCCAGCCCCGGGGACTCTGCCTGCCTTACCATACAGCTTCTGAAAACGATGGCCACCACACACCATACACTCTCTACAATCTGCCACCCTGTGTGTGCCCATCAAATTCTTTAGTGACAAAAAAAAAAAAAAAATCAGTGGATAGAACAGCCCCAGTTCAGAAATTCCCAGTCACACTGTTTTAGGGCTGAAGTTGTTTCTTAAAAGGCAGTTCTAATTAGAGTGACATTTTGTCCACTGTGGTTCTTAGTTATGAAAATAATGAGCTATGAAATTCCAATTTATTGTTGACAACTTAAACGGTCAGGCACCGGAGCGGCGCGTAACTTCCGAGTGCCACTCTACCTAGTGACAAATCTATTCGGGGTCGCGGGAGGCTGCCGGCTGGGCCTGGGAGGATCCCTGGCCCTTTCAGTCTCCAGGGGATAGCTGGAGGGCTCCCAGGCACCAGAATATGCGGACGGGGCATCTAGATATCCCTCTGAGGAGGGCTCAGCATCTTGCCCTAAGAAGATTTCAAATACCAAGCAAAATGTCGGCGCAGCAAAGACGTCTCGGCAAAAACAAAGGAAGAGCCTTCTTTTTCTTTCTCTCCCTCTCCATACAATGAAGAGGCTTCCCAAGAAGATATCTAAGATCCATTTGGCTCTCGGAGTCTGATGCTGAGATAGTCTAAAATATTTTCCTTCTTTTGTTCCCCTATTTTTGTCTTCATTTCTTCCTGGTTCTCTTTTTTAAATCAATCTTTCTCTTTTCTCTTTGTTGTTTTTTTTTTTTTCTCTTTCTCTTTCTCTGTCTCCTTTCCTCTGTTTTCTTCTACTCTCACTCTGATGCTCCACCAAGAAAACCACCATCTGACAAGCACACCACACTGATGCCCTGCCTTCCCCCTTGAACTCTGCCTGGGGCTCGTTTGTTGCCCGAGCACCAAACAGGAGTGGAGCCCACAGCCTTCACGGCTCGGCTCGAGGTGACCCAAGAGGGGCAGGGGAATGAGGAATGAACACAGGGATCAAGGTGCCCAAAGGGACCGCCAGACCTCTGGCCCTGAAACTTCTTCCTTGGCCTCCAGCAAGGCTCCCCGAGGTTAAAAACTGTCGTCCCCTTCCATCTGAGAGAATTTCTTAAATTCCAGCAGAAGGAAGAGAAAGAGCAAGAAGGAAGTCACGATGTCACTGACATACTTCAAAATATTTATTTCCTATTCAGGCATCTGTTTTCAAACCATAATGCAAGCTACAGGGACAAAGGTTGTTCTCTGACCCGGGGAGAGAAACCCTGAGAGAGCACTGAACAGCTAAAACCCGAGACTGCACCTGGCTGCCAGGCCGGGCCCGGCCTTTCACAACTTCACACGCCTGGAAACAGACCTGTGGCTCTGGCTGCGGGGTGTGGTAGGATGCGTGTGGTCTGAGGATCCCTAGGTCCTCTTCCTTCCCCGGGGACTGATTGGCGGTAGCCACTTTGCCTTTCTAGGTTTGTTTCCTTATCTCAAAACTGCTTCCCTCCCCCCATTCAACCGGAATGCTAAAGGCTGTACAGCCCTCTGGGAGAATCAGCATTGTTAGCATTTTGCTTGTAGCAAATCGCTGGGTCAAGTGGCAACTTTCAAATGTCAAACTTGAGAGTTAGTGTTTGTTTGGATCTTTTCCCCTCTAATTTAATGTATACTTACGATGCCTGTCACAAGAAGAAAACAAAGCATAGAAGGAAAATACTGTAGCCCAACATAAGGTTGATGGTAACCCCAAACTGAAAATGACAGCTGACTTTATAAAATGGAATGTGCTTTTTGGAAACATTAAAACAAAATATTGAACTTTGGTAATCTGGGTGGTTTTTAACTTGTGGATTTCCCACCCAGCCCCGCTCAAGCCCTAGTCTCACCTAAGATGTGCAGGGAACATTCCCAAGAACCTCTCACTCTTGGGTTCTTTGGAATAATTAACCAGGCTTTCAGAAAACATGTCACCCTCCCTGACCGAGTCCTCGTTCCACATGTCCCTGGGGTTTCCCAAGACTATGAATGGAATAAACTCGAAGGGGCTTTGCAAACTCTAAAGTGCTGAGCACATGGATGAAGTGCCACAATGATTCTCACTGCGACACTGGCACACTGGCCAGCTGCTGGGTCATGTTTTAGGTTGTTATCTGAGAAATCAAGTGAAGCCTGGAGCTCCTGCCTTTACCTGCCGAGGATTTTGCTGACACAGCCATGGCTGACCCGAAGCTGCCTGGAGATGTCGCAGGGCCTGACCCCTTGATGAGCAAGTTCCACTATCCTTTGGCGGACTACATCCGGGAGTGGCCTTCCGTTCACAAACACCCCCCCAAGCTGATTTACTCCTCCATGTCCTGAAACAGATCGGAAACAGAAAGCAAGAGAAAGGGTAGTTAGAACCAGTTGCACAGAAGGCGCAGCGCCGTGGCGAACACCCACAGCCCCTTGGACAGAAATGGCTGCAGACTGGATGTTTTGAGCCTGAAGTCTGACCATGCAGACTACGTGAACGCCTTACATCGCTTTGTAAAATTAAGCTTACTCTTCAGCCAGTCAGTTGGGCTATTGAGGGCAAGCATCGCCATACCATTTTCCCTTTAGTTACAAGCATTTTCCTTATAATTCTTTTCCAAACAATGGAATCTGTGATGACCCCAGTGTATGCTAAAGACACAACTTACTACATACATGATGCTGAGGTCTAAGGAAAAGCCTCGGGAGAAAATACATTTTCAAATACGTCAAATGTAAAGAGATTTTTTTAAATGAAGCTCTTCCTTTTGACAAATATCTTCAAAAGCGACAGGGACGACCCCAATAAACCTAGATCTCAGGGGGAAAAATGTTTTTTAGATCAGCAATTTGATTAAGGTACTTTTTTAAATTTTTAAGTAGTATCTTTACGGTACTGAGACAAAACCCAACCAATGCCTTGATAAAAACACTTTCCTTGAGAAAGTGAGTCCCCCACCGCAATAAAGCTGGAAAAATATAAACAAAAAAGATGAGGCTGGCATGTGGACTTGACCACTGTGCCCTCTTAGAGCACACAAAAGGAGTGGGTCAGAGGATCACATTCTACTCTATTGCACTAGGATTTGCTATAAAGGAGCTTTCCTAAAATTTTTGGAGGGTTTTGCAATGGACAAGCAGCTATAAGTTGGTTCAGGGGAGATAAATAAGCCAAAGAAAGCTTCTGAGTCCCAGGTTTTACAAAGGCTCTGAGACAAATTTTAAGTAAAAAGAGTCTGGGAAAGAATCTCCTCTGCCCAGAAAGCTTCCTTCTCTGACATCCAGGTGCATCTGGAGGGACACAGAGACACAAGCCACTGAAGAGCCACACCAGTAAACATGGGGGGTAGCAACAGGGGGTAGACTTTGGAGCTATTAATCAGTCACTGACATCACTGAAGACTGTCAAAAGCCAAAAGCCAAGTTCAAGCATTTACCAATGCTGCTGGCAGCTCAGAGGCTGGGAGAGGGGTGATAATCTGCACTGGGACTTGCTGGGGACTAGATTGTATCGTGGAAGCCAGGACATCTCAGAGGCCTCTCTCTCTCTCTCTCTCTCTCTCTCTCTGTCTCTCTCTGTCTCTCTCTCTCTCTCTCTCTCACACACACACACACACACACCCTAACTCTAAAACATAAAATAGCCACCTCATCTCAGCTCTCCACTCCCTCCCCAGCTCTCAACTACTGTCCTTTCAGAAGGCTCATGCACATCTGAAATGGAGGGGAGAAAGGAACCCATAACATAACTTATGTCCTCAAAACTGCCAAACCAATTCATGAAGTTTCCCAGGAGAGTCTGAATCGAATGTATCCCCCAAGTTCCAACATCAGGCTGATTTCAAGGAAGAACAGAATTTTATAGACAACGACAGTACTTAATTCTAGTTCTAAGCTGAATTCCTCTCTGATTTTCAACGTGAACATTAATTGGTTTTGATTGTTCTAAAACACTCCAGACACGAGAAAAGGACAACCGTCCCAGCCAAGACTCTGTGACGAGAACAGGACTGACACTGAGTGGCCGCAGCCACCCGGGCCAGGGGCCTCAAGAAGCCTTCGCGCTGGGGTTGGCAGCACCTAATAAAAAAAGGTTGTATTGAGCTTTCAAGAACAGGCTGGATTTAAGAAGAAGGTAAATTCAAAATTGGTACAAGCTCCTCTGGAAGGACAAAAAGGAAGCTAAAAGCACCCAGCACAGTTTTGAGATAAGCTGTTAGTCCAGGCATTGCAGCGCATCTGCAAGACCCTGTTCCCTACATCACTGGCAATTTAAACTCTCTGCCCAAAGCACAGTGCCAACCTTTGGAGGACTCAGATTTCAAACGCAGTCCTACAGGACATTTGTGAGCTTTGAGGACCATTTGTATCATGGACATTCTAGGTGGCAGCAAGCCATCCTATATGCAAAGCCCACAAAGACAAGGCTACCAGTCCTCTTCCAGAGTCTGACGCTCATGTCCACAGCCGACACCAGACCCAGAGTGACCAGGCGGCCCCCTGGAAAGTTCCCCAAACCCACTCGGCCCTCTCTGCCTCAGTCACGATCCTATCCAATAAAGCATTTCGAGGCTGGTAGGGAGGTGGTTTACCACTGTGACCTGAGAGGGCAATGTCTGCCACTTACCCTGAGATTAAAAAGAAGTAAAACGAGATGCCTGAGAGAGGGGAGGCAGCGTGGGGAAAGAAAAGAGGGAAAGTGAGGTGTCAGGGGAAGGGTCAAAGAGTGGGACTAAATGAGACAGACAGCAAGAAAAGAGAGCTGGGACTGGAAGGGAAGCCTCAAGTTAGAAAGGCGAAGGAGGGAAAAGGAAACAGAATAGCCAGAACCGGTGAAGACAAGAAAGGTGAGTGCGGCGCACAGAGGAAGGCCAGGAGGCCAGAAGAGAAAATGGAGGAAGCCCAGTAAGGGGGAAACTGGAGTGCAGGGGACTTCTGTGGAGGGGGACCTCTGTTTTCTGGAACCCCAGCTCCAGCCCTGCATCTCCTCAGAGAACACCAGCCCAGCCTCTACTTCCTGTGGACCCCAGCTGCGTACTGGTTTATCCCGTGGGGGCGGCTGGGGGGAGACACAGACTCGGCTACACTTTTCGGGGCCAAGTAGAATTTACCGAGAGACTGACACAAAGATAGATGGAAACAAATTAAGGCAAAGACCAGGAAACAGACACACAGATACAAGGGGAACAGCCCTGCCCCCACAGGACTGACAGGAAAGGGTTTGGGAGGTGTGGAGGGAGAAAGGTTGAATTGCAGATGCCCCTGGGGCCTTTGTGGCTCTGGTCTGGAAGGGCCAGCCTGCACAGATGCTCCTCGGCCCGATAAGAACGTGCTGTCCACATGGCTGGGCACAGGGTCTTAGAGAGAGGGTCTCTGCTCAGTTGCAGATTGAACTCTAGGGCTTTCAGGGTCACTGAAATTTTTCCTAGTGGCACCCAAGAGGAAGAATGAAGGGACACACAGACATGCCAACAGGGACACAGGGAAGAGCAGGGATGAAATTTCGTTAATGCACTCTCTAAATGACAGACAGATGCTGACACACACTGACAGCCAGGCCACAGACACAGACACGGTTAAGCCAGACAGCACCGCGCACATGTGCGTGCCCACCCAGACAGGCCCCTCTCCTCCTTCTGGAACCCAAGTCCCTCCCCCTCTTCTTCTGTGGGTCCCTGAAGACCCAAGAACCAGCTCCAGGTTTGCCCCAGTGAACTTTCAGTCCTTTTGTCTCTCTGACCCCAATATCATACTCCATAAAATGGGTGTAACTAAAGGTTTAGACAAATCTCAGGTGGGAGACTGGTTATAAAAGTGCTTTATAAATGGTAGCCACACCTGAGGAAGGGAAAGGTCTGTGAGGGAGGCAAGAGGCCTTGTGCTGAAGAAAGTGATGAGTCCAGAATGGGGGTGGGGCAGGGGGACACAGAAGCCCATTTCCTGGCAGGGTCTGCCCCTGTCCACCCCCCACAAAAACCTGACCTATTCCAATGAGGGCAGGGGAGCAGGGGCATGAACCTGACCTGGACCAAGAAGGGTTTTGAGGAGGCGAGACTTTGTTTGAGCCCCTACCACCCCAGAGATCTCCAAGGATCTACTGCGCACCCCACTCCCCACCTGCAATCACCAACAAAGTGAGGCCCCGTATTGGTCCTACACTGTGCAAGCAAATAGCTCTGGACGTCAGAACCAAGGGCACTTCCAGAGAAGCCAGCTCTGGAAGCTAGGCTGGCTGGGGCCCAGCCCCCACGGCGCTGCCCAGAGGTTGAAAATGGGAAGAGGGAGCACTTCTCGAGGAGGGGGCAGATGGAGGCCAGGACAAGGAGGGACAGAGACACAGTCGTTAGCGGTTGGCTACCAGCACCTGTAAGTAGCTGTCTTCTCCATCCTCATGCACAGCTGGGAGATCACCGGCTCTCACGCTACCTCCCCCAGCGCTTGTGCAAGACCTCTGGGGCGCCTCTTCGCGCAAAAGGAGGCATGAGGGTCTGTTGATTCCTCCCCCACCACGGGAAGAGAAGAGTAGCGGCCAGCCCTCCCGGTTTTGTCCCCCAGTCGCTCCTGGGCCGAGCTGAGAGCTTCCCTACCTCTCAAAGTATTGACCCCAACTCGTCCGTTTTCTGACTCGTTTTGCGAGATCAGAGCCTCCCCCGAGCTTGGCTCAAGTGTGCGCAGGAGCCGGCTGCAGGGGCGCTGGGGTCACCACAGACTAGAAACCTTTTTGGCGCAGGCCCCAAACGATGAGGAATCGTTCGGGCTGGGACCAGAGCAAGCGGCTTCTCTGTACAAACGTCCGCACGGCTTGGGTGGATCACCTCCGACTCGGGAAACTGACACAAAGGGAAACTGGCCTGCCGGCAAGTCGGCCCCGGCCGCGAAGATCAGCATTTCTCTGCCTACTAGGCCACTCGGCCCTCCGGATTAAAAAGGACAAATTCGCCCAGGAAAGCTCCCCTTCTCTCCAGCCGGGTCTCTGCTGCCTTTGTTAAATAGGGGACCCGCGGCTAGTAAGCAGGATCCTGGGCTGTCTGAGAAGCTGGCTGGAGGACGGCTCCCGCCCGGGGAGCACCCTCTGCCCTGCGCCCGGCGGGGACCCAAGCGGGGCACCCGGCTGGATGCCGCCCAAGCCCGGCGCCCTGTTCCGGCCCAGCTCTGCAGCGCGCCGAGGGAAAACGCGATTCGTTCCACTTGGTATTTCCTTGAAATCTCCGAATCTAATCCGGCGCTAACTCGCCGTGAGAGGAACGCGCCTCTCACAGGAGGCTGTGCTGAACTGGGAACCGGCAGAGCCGGGCGGGTCAGGCCGCCGGTCCCTGCCGGCGTCGCTCGCGCCCAAAAAGACCCTTCCCGTCTCCTGCACACGCGGCGTCTTGCAGAAGGCGGGGGCGCCTGTATGGCGACTAATTGGCTTCTTGATTTTTTTGTTTGTTTGCTTGCTTGTTTAGGATAGAAGCCATCCTCAGGCAAGCGTCCTGCAGAGAAGGACTTGAAGGTGTCTTTAAGGGTCTGTGTATGAACTGGCGGCTTCTAAGCAGAAGCGCAGCTCAGGGACCTCTACTTGCTTGATTTTTCAAACCCCACTCCTCAACTCCACAGCACCTCGGGAGCTCTGGACACGGTGTCTCACTTATCTTTCAACCTCTTCCTTCGCACATGGAAGCACAAAGACACTGGAGGGGGCCCCACTTTCCCTCCAAGCCCTTGTCTTGATGAGCCCCACCATGGAAAAAGGCGCTATCGGGATTTGGGTGTGGGGCGTGAGATTCAGACTGACCTTTTGCTACAACTTCGTGCCCTCCAACTAGTCCAGTCGGAGCCCTCTCCAGGGCCCAGCTTGGGTTCTCCCAGCACACCGAGATGTCGCCGCCAGAGCCCCCGGAAGGCTGCAGGAAAGGCTGCAGCTCGCTGCCTACGCTACGCGTTGGTGGAGGCGGGATTCCCGGCGCCAGGTGCTCCGGGCCCAGGCGCCCGAGCACTTTGCTCCACATCCCTGCCTGCACTTTGCAAAGTTGGCTGCACGGTTGCGGAAGTCCTGGGTCCTACCGGCCTTAGTCCCTGCCCCGCAGTCCGGCACCCCAACCCCGTCCCGGCCGGAGAGTGAGAGAAGCGAGCTCGCCGCCTACTTACTATGCATGGATGCAAACGGGTCGTGCTTACAGTGTATTTCCATCGGGGCGCTCCAGACTGCAGGCCGGCCCACGCCGCCGCCTCCCGGCGCCAAGGGGCTGCCCAGCGCGGCTCCGGAGCCGCGCCGCCAGGCCAGGCACCGTGCGAGCTGGACTCGGAAAACACTGCTGAAGCCTCGGGGCTTCTCTCAGAGCCGCCCTGCCGGAGATCGCCGAGACCTGCGCCCGGAGGCGGGAAACCGCGCTAGCGCAGCCCGGCTGGATGAGGGGCGCCCAACTCCTGGCGGCTTTCCTCCCGGGCGGGCTCAGGCGGCGGCTCCGGACTCGACTCGGGGGGGCTGCTGCCGAGACGCCGGCAGCCTCGGGGGCATAGCGCAGGGGCGCGCGTCCCGGACGGCCCGGCGCCCGTGACCTCAGATCGGAGCGCTGTGAGGAGGCCTGCAGGACGCCCGGCCCCTGCCTTTACTCGGGGGGGCGGCGAGGCCCGCGGGCTGCCGGGCTGGTTCCGCGGCCTCGCTGCCTCTGGAGTCTCTCCTTGACTTCCTGATCTCCACCGGATCCTTTTTCTCTCTGCTTCTCGGAGTCTCTGGGACTCGGACTCGCTGCCTCAGCCTCTTTCCACCCGGCTCTCCGACGTCTCGGACGAAGTTGCAAAGAACTTCCTCTCTGGCGGCGCTGGGGCCCAGGCAGGTTCGCAGACGCTTCCGCCACGGACGTTGGGGCTGAGACTCCGGAGTCTCCGGGAGCTGGTAGCCTGCATACCCCGGGACCCGCTGCCTTCAAAGTTCCCGCGGCTCCCGCGGCTCCCCCATCGCTGGGACCAGGAAAAGGGACAACAGCGATAGTGTCCTCCTCGCCCGAATATCTGGCTCACGCCCACCAACTCTTCGAGCCCCTCCGCCCTCTCTCGGAGGTCTGGTTCTACTGTCTTCCAGTTGCCTCTTCCGGGACGGCCGCCGTGCTTGCCCCAGGCGTGGAGGGAGGGACCGACGAGACAGAAGAAGGTCCCCTCCACCAGGGCCGCGAGGACTCCTGGTGCTGAAATGGAGCCGCTGTTGGCTTTGCCGGCACTGCCGCCGCGGGCGCTAGCCCTCCTCTTGCTCGGCGCGCACAGTGCGCCACCGCGCCACCCCGGAGCCGCTTTCAGGACCCGCTGCGTGTGGACAGCGCCGCCCGGGGCTCAGCCTCCCTCCGGGCGGGGGCGGGGGCGGGGCGGGCGCTGACGTGCCAATCACGCTTCATCTTGCCAATCAGAGCGGTGGCAGCCGGCCCTGGCCCGAGACACCGCTCCATTGGCTGAGCAACCGGCAGGCTCCGCCTAATTAGCGGATACCTGGGCAATGGGAGAAAATGGGAGGCGGGGCCCAGGCGGCGGCGCCACGTTCATTGACAAACCCGCGGCGCGAAGGCCTAGTGAAGCAAGGGTGGAGGGGCGGGGGGGAGGGGATCCACCTAGTGCCTGGAGAGTCCCGCTGCACATCCCGAAGGAGCTTGGCCTATCCGCTGCGGTGATGGGACCCTGGGATGCCCTCAAGGACTGGGGACAGCCAGTGCGGGGATGGGGAGTGAAGGTGGGGGAAACAGTCTCCAGAAAACACACACAACGAATGCTGGAGAAAGACAAGGAGAGCAATAGAGAAACGGCTTTCAATCTAAGCACAATCACACTCACGATGGACTCGCAGTGCGCGCACATCTGCCCTGTTCTCAGTTTCTTCATCTGTAAAATGGGCATAGTTGGCTTATTTAGTCTTTAATGAAGTCTCCTTCCAGTGGAAACATTTCATAATTGTATCAAACGCCTGCTAAGCCACAGCCTCCTCACCCACCCCCTCCCTCTCTTTACCCCAGGGTACCCAGTTCTGAGGTAACAGAGAGGCAGAGACATTGAGATGAAAGAAATCTTACATTATTTTAAAGTTGGTAACCAGGGTGTTCCTGGGGAAAGGAGGTTATCTGAGGCTTTGGATCGTATTGCCCAAGCACTGAGCCTTGAACACCTCTTTCCAGCCTCAGGCCAGGAGCCGACAGACACTTTGGGGGCTAGCGATTCTTGGAGCTGGAGGCTTCTCTCCACAGGGGAAATTCCTCGTCCGGTGCAAGGCTTCTTGGGAACTGAATGAACCCAGTCCTGACCAGTGCTAATGAAGATTAGCACTGAGGAGAGCGGGTGGGCTGGCACATTCTATCTGCAAGGGCCTGGTGTTGAGAAAACCTGACCTTGCCTCTCCTGGGGAAGTTCTTGTTTCTTTTAAGACAAAATTGGTGGAATTTATAACAAAATCCTCCTGGTCCAGAAGGGCAGGTCTTTGAGCAGCAAGTCTGTTTCTCAGAGGGGTGTGAGAACCTGGGACCACAATCAAAGGAACTGGTCTTTGAAAAGAAAGCATGAGACAGCCAGTCCACACCCAGGAGGCAATAGTTCTGTGAGCGCTTATGTCTGCCGGGGTCCTGGCAGAGACAATGAAGACTCTCCTGCCCCTCCAGCTCATGGGAGTGTTCCCATTTCCAATTCATAAGCGATGCTCCTCTAATATTAAACATAAATCTACCAGAACAAGGACTCTGAAATGCCAGCTCTAAACCCTGGCTAGTAGGGAGGACAGAGCACATGCTGACCTGGGAAGGCTCCCAGGTCACTTTCCACTTCAGTCTTCCCTCTCTCTACCTGTGCCCCATTCCTCACACACCCTACACTGAGTCCTCTGGCCCACCTTCTTTCTGTTCCTGGCCCAGACCCAGCTGCCCTTAAACGGGTAGTTAAGTTTCCAGCGCTGGCCCGTCCCCACCCCCTCCAGGGCACAGCTGCGGAAAACGGCCTCAGGCAGGCCTCTGGGGCCCCTGAGGTGGGGTAGTGGTGTGATCTCTTCTTTGTCTGGAGTCCTGCCTTTCCGTATCTTCCACCCACCCCTACCCCCACCCTGCCTTGTAGCAGAAAGGTCAAAACAGGGAAGAGAAACCAGGATGAGTTAGGGTTCCTGCTTTCGCTCCATCAGTGGCGCACTGTGGATCGAGGTGACTAGATTTCGACTGGGAGGCTCTGCATTCCCACCTGAGAGGCAGGGAGGGGATGGGGAATCGGGGTTGCCTTGAGGGATGCAGCAAGTGACAGCTCCACCTCCAGCCTCGCTCATTGAGTTCTGGCTTGGGATCTCAGATTGAAAAGTCTTTGACCTACAAGGGCCCTGAGGTTATACTTTCCCCATTTTACAGATTCGCCAAGTGAGCCTGAGGCAGGATGTGACTTGTCCAAGGTCACATAGCAGGTCCAGGCTAGAGGAAAGGCCGTGGGCAGGGAACCTCTTTCTCAGAAGGGTCTCTCCGGAGCCACTCTCAGAATGTCGGGGCATCTGGGGGTAGGGTTGGGGCTAAGGTACCAAATAAAAGAACCTAGCTAGGATATGCCCATGCAAACGGGTTTCCATCCCATACCTGGGAGGCTGGACAGAGTCCCCGGATCGCTGCCAGAGTAGGATGGAACTGCAGATGCTAATGGAAGAGAAATAGCTCAGATTCCCATTTCCTATAGGTGTTCTGCTTCAGGACTGTGTCTTAGGTGAGCGCATCCCCCTTCCACATCCTGCGCTGCACGGGTCAGAGGGAGCCTCCCTCTGGCTCGGAGGTAATTCTCCACCTCCGGACTGGGCCTGCATCCGGGAGCTTCTAACGCCAGACCTGATGTCCTGGCCACCTGGCCCGACCTTGCAGGCCAATGAACGGCGGCCCAGGAAGGCTACGAAACCATTCTCAGGTACCACAGCGGTTCCATGCCCAAGCCAGGCTTCCGCGCCTCTCTCCGGCCTCCGGAAGCTCACAAGCCCTCGAGTCTGGGTCCAGGAGAGAATGAAGCAGGCCAATGGTCTCGACGCCGTCCTGCTGAAAGCGGTAGGGCCTCGCTCTGCACAACAGGCGCGTGGCTTCGTTCCCTCGGCAGGACTTTGGGCCCAGCCCTGGGCTAAGCGCTGAAGGCAGAAGGCCCGGGAACGAAACCCTCCGGGAAGAAACCCAATTTATGTAAATCGTATTGACTTTGAAAGTTTTGCTACTGAAAGAAAACCCATTGAAAATAATGTTTGAGAAGCCAACACACCTTCAGAGAAACGTCCACATAGGTCCTCAGCTAGAAAACATGACTTCACTTGAACACACTGCCTCCCGCTTCCCCTCACTCCCCCACCGCCAGCCCCTCCAGCGCCCAGCTGGCCTCCGGGGTTTGGGGCAGCTACAGCGCTCCGTGGACCTGAGATTGACTCACGCAGCCCAAGTCCAGCCCATTTCCCTCTTGCTTCTGGCAAAAATGACACGACCATCGCTGTCCTGACTTGGTGGGTCCTCTCTAATCCTCATTTTAAAAACATCAAAGAGAGAAAGTAACTGACCCGAAGTTACACAGCTAGTGGGGTCAGAGCTGACTCCTGCTCCTGGATCAGGAGGCTGGTCTGCCTGACCCAGGTCTGTCTGCAGAAATTGTTGAAGTGGATGAGAAAAGGGGAAGAATTTAACCACATCTTTCAAGAGCAATGCCAATTGTCATTGGCAGGGTTTATTTCCATTATTAGCGCACCCCAAAGGGCAAGGGCTCTGGGGCTACCTCTCTCTCTCTAAAGACTTCAGGCAGGGGGACCCTCTCCTAGGACTCAGCTTCCCCTTGTGTCTTACAGGGGAAAGAACCCCTGAGAGGAGGCCTCTCAAGGTTTGGAAGGATGGAGATCCATGGGTAGCGAGTATTGGCATCATTCCACCAGGCTCATTCTAGAGCTGAGGGTCTGGATGCCGTTGCCCGTCAGACAGCGTTCAGCCTATCTTGGTCTCCCTGGCCTTGGGGAGCCTTAACTCACACAGCAGCTTAGGTGCCCAGTTTCTCTCCAAGGGGACCCATGAGGGGGGGATTCTACCTCCTCTCCCAGCAGGAATGAGAACTCTAAGGGCAGAGAAGTCTCCCACAAATGCCTGCCCCTCTCTGGACCTCAGTTTTTCCTTTTTGGTACCACAAGGGAAAAATTACCCCCCCCCCAAAAAAAAATCCTAGTGCCTCCCTACTCAGGACTGACCTCACCTGATTTTGAGCTTAGAGCTATAAGGGCATAGACTCCTTCCCAATTGTACACATGGGGAAACTGAGGCCAAGAGACAGAATGGAATACAGTTCTGAAGAAAGCAAAGGAAGTTCGAGAGGCCCATAGGAGACGGAAGAAGCCCACGCAGAAACCCCGAAACAAGACCTGGATGCCCCCGGCTATCCAGCTTCTCAGCTCTCCTCTTCCCCAGCTGGGGCCCAGGCTGGGGCGGACAGGCGAAAGTGCAGTGTCGCCCGAGCGGTTCGCATTCACCTACGCAAGCGGTCCTCACCCCGACTCGTCTCGAAGAGGGGGCGTGGCTCTCCAGATTTTAAAACTCTAGCCAGCGTAGACCACCCCCCCCAACCCCACCCAGGTCCATCTCGCTGAAGAATGAAATGCTTTATTGATTAAACGATTATTCAGGCGATTGAACTAATCAAAGAGCCCATCGACCGCCATGAATTACATTCTTTGTAGACAGCTTGTCGGGAAAGGCAACCGGGGCCAGCCACGCAGACCCTCCGCCCGAACCCTTACCGGCCTCTACCCCATTCCCAACGCAAACACAACCCCTAGTCCCGGCACGAGCACCTCGGGGAGTCCCGCAGACTAGAGGGCCCACTGGGGAAGTGAGGAGGGGAGTGGGGATGGAGGCAGAGGGTGTTTCCAGGTTCCCCTTCCTGCACTCTCAAACTTGGGAACCCTCTTCAATTCTATCTCTTTGGTTTCTGCCTAACTTCTCTTCAGTCACGATTTTGGAAACATCTAAGCCCCGGGAATTGTCCTGGGTTTACAGTATAAGTTCACCCCTCTCTTTCTGCTTTCTGACCTATATTTAGGGCTAGCGTACAGAAGGGGGCTCACAGATCCACAGGCATGGGGAAAGGGGAGTTCTTGCCAGGGTCAGGAGTGTGTTTGGTGTGCGTTAGCACACTTGGCCTAATGAGTAAAAGAGGCTCCTGCGCCCAGCTTTTCCCTCCGAGCAAACAGAGGCCTCCTGCTGCCTGCCATCTCCTCTCAAATATAAACACACGCTGCTACTCACTGCCTGGGCCTGTGGGAGGCACACCTGGTCCTCTGCCAGAAAGGCCTGTGTGCATACAGGCACCAGAACTCGATGCCCAGGCGAGGCACACGTGTCCACCCCACTTGTGCTTTCCTCCGTGGCAGGGGCACCCACGAGATAAAACCTGAGCACACAGTACACACACACACACACACACACACACACACACACACACACGAGTGTCTGAGGCTTGTCTAGGTGAAAGGGAAGGCAGGCTAGGAATCCCTAGAAATGTCTCCACTAGCCTATGGACTACCTGCTCTCACCTGCCAAGGCTGTGCCTGCCACTGGAGACCCTTTGATAGAAACGGTCAGCTCAACAGTGCCCACAGCAAGAGGCAGTGCACACAACACAGCGGGGGTTCTGCGCCCTCTGAGTCCGCACCTCCGTTCCTGGGTTTCCCCGTAGAATGGGACCTGCGCCTGGCTGTTCACAGGCTGACTTAGCCCAGCAGACGCCACAGGCCCGAGACCCATCCCTGTGCCCAGAAGCTGGCACTTCTGTGTATATTGGTGTGCGCACAGTGAAGAGCTGTTGACATGGACACATTTTTCTCACTTCCAATATTACTTGGGGCATGACAAACACAGGCCCTTAAAGGAGTAGATATACACTCATGCGCTTATTCAGATTGTTGACGTGACACACATTTGGATACACAAGAACAGTACCCAGGAACACCCACTCATAAGTACACACTAACACAGCCACGGAGATAAAGACACACAGGCACATCAAGGCTTGGACACACACTCAGACACTTGAAAAGACAGGACACACAAACTCACAGACACACAGATGCATGCACACGCTGAACCCCTGTGTAAACTCGCAGACCCAAGCAAACTTTCAGACCCCCAGCTAGACACCTACATAAACATTCAGAAATACAGAAGAAGAAGAAAAATAGGCGAACTCTCAGCCACTTGGACTGATGCAGAAGTCTGTGACTAGATTGGCGAAAAAAAACACAGACAGACAGACAGACAATCCATCCCAGCGAAAATGCGGTTCCTTCCCTCCCCCAGGGCCGATGCGCTGGAGGGCCAGCACCGGTTGGGTCCCGGGCTTAGCGCGCCTAGAGCCGGTATCGCGATCCTACCTGTCCTGCCGGTCCGAGGAGTTGGGTAATTTTTCTCTAAATCCATTTTGATTTTTCAGAACTTGATGGAATGGACAGGGGGGAAAAAGTTTCCACTTTTTTTGTGCTTTTTTTTTTTTTCCTGGCGTCAGGGGCCGCTCACAGGTCGAAATAATTCAAGCCTTCCGCTCCCCCGCCGAGCTGGGGTAGCTGATCACTGAGCTGAAACTAAACGTTTTAGGTGGAAAAAAAGCGTCCGAAGGCACCGTGAAATGATTAAGGAACTAAAGAGCTTCTCGCCATGTGAGATCATGTCCTGTTCTCGCCAACATCACAAGATGTCCCCTGACACGCCGCGCCCCCAGCGTGCGGCCCCGCGCTGCGGGCCCCGAGCGGGCGACGGTGTCCGCGCCGGGCAGCGGGCCTGCTCAGCGGGCCGGACGGGGCGGGCCGGGCCGGGCCGGGCCGGGCCGGGCGTCGCAGTGCTGCAGGCCGGGAGCGTAGCAGTGTCGCCGCCGCGCCGCCCTGGACTTTTATAGGGGCTTGGGGGGGAGGGAAGGAAGGCTGCAGGCCGCCGGGAGCTGGCCCGCGCACTTACGGGAAGGGGCCGACCCAAGGCGAGCCTGGAGCCCTGGCCTCGCGGCCGCACCTCCGGCAAACCCCTGCGTCTGGGTGCCGCGGCCTCTTCTCCGTGCGCCCGGCGTGTGACCCCTCTAGACGCAAACCCCGCCGCGTAGAGGGGCGCAGGACGGATTTTTGTTTTTAAAGAAATTAACCCATCTGCCAAGCAGGTGCTTCTGAAGGGGGTGCAAAGGCAAGATGTTGCCAGACATCCCGTTTCCTCAGATTCACCCCTAGGGCGGCGCCCGACCCCAGAGCTCCCGGCTACCCCACCCCCACCCCTGTCTGCAGCTCTAACGCTAGGGCCGGGTCCCTAAGTCTTGGGCAGGGCCAGCACCGTGAAGACCTCGGGTCCCGCTCAGCCCCCTGGTCGCAGTTCTCCTTACACCACGTCTCATTCTGGCCCAGAGCACGGCGGTTACGCTGCGAATTGCTGGAGATAAAGTCCGGGCCTCCACTTGGGAGCCCTCGGGCTGAGCAGAACCATCTCAGAAGGTCCTGGAGATTGGCGGGCGTCCGGGACACCTTACCCCGGCCCATAAATGGAATCCCTTTGCCCTCAAGTCCTGAGACGCTGAGGCGTCCCCGAGCCCCTGGACTTGATTCTTGAGGGGAAATCAGCCCGAGAGAGACAGGGCAGAGGAGTGGCATGTCCAACCCGCTCTCTTCGGCCCAGTCTCAAGACTTCCCTCCCCTGACCCCTCCCCAGCCCCGCGTCCAGCTGCTCGGCTTGGCCACTGGAAGTCGGTGGGGCCCCGCTGTGGGGTGGTCGAGGGGCAGGGTTCACCGGGGCGGGGGAAAGCTCCACAGGAGGACTCTTGGCCCGCTGGACAATGGCAGTTTCGGAAAGTGACTCGTCCTCAGCGAGGGAGTTGTTTGTTTTTTGGAGGGGGTGGTCACGAGGCTGGGCCTCAACCTAAGGGGAAGAGCCCAGAGCTGGAGAAAAGGGGTGGGGGGCGCGGTGGAGCCGGACACCGCGTATCCACTGAGCGGATTTTGCTACAATCGGAAACCTGGCTGTGGATTCCCGGGCGGCCCCCCCACCACGTAGTCTGCGTAGTCCCCCTGCGCCGCCTCCCTCCAGCAAACTGCGGGTCGGGGTCCCTGCCTGCTGGTTTGATTTTGGGCCAATTCGGAGCGCTCGACTCTTCCCGTCCGCAGCCAGGCCCCAGCCCCTACGGCCCGCCCGCCGCGTAGCCCGCGCGGGGGCTGCGCCGCAGAGAGGCCTGTCCGCGCCTTGAGATCAAAAGCCCTCCCGGAATTGACATTTCACCCCGGACGAGGGCGGGAGTCTTTTGGGTTTTGTTTTGTTTTTCTATTTAGAGGGTTTGTTTGGTTTTGTTTTCTATGAGGGTTTTTTTTTTTTCCATTATCTAAGAGAGAGTCTTTTGTTTCGGTGTTTTGCGTGTTGTTTTTTCGGGGATTTCATTTTCGTGGGTTTTGCTCTGTGAGACTTGACCTTTTGTGTGGGTTTTGTTTTCCGTCTTGTGTGTTTTGATTTTGTGTGTGTTTTATACTTGGTCCTTGTAGGCTGTCTTTTTGTGTGTCGTTTGGAAGTCTGTGCCTTCTGCGTGGTGCTTTGATGTGTTTTGATTTTACATTAATCGGTATCGTTTTTGTGTTTTGTGTTAGGTGACTTTTGTGTTTGTATGTATTTTGTTTTCTTCGATTTTGATTTTGTTTTTATGAGCTGCGTATTTGGATGGGGATTTTGGTTTATGTTTTGGTGTACTGGCTTAAGCGTTTGTGTTTGTGGAATGCGTGTGTTTTGGCTTTGGGCGGCTTTTGAATTGGGGAGGAGACACCGGCCACTACTTCGTTCCTGTCCGCACCCAGAAAGGGCAAAGAATTAGGCCAAGCATCACGAAGGGTGGGCTCGCCGGTTCCGAAATACTCGACCCCGCACCGCCGTGTCCGGGCTCTGCACATTCCAGACAAAGGCAAAACAATTGTGCGCTCCGGCTGGGCACCTGCCCCTAGTTACAAGCCTGCGCGGGTGCTGTGGCTCCAGCGCCCGGGTCAGAATTCGCGGAGCCCGCCCCGCCCCTCGCGGGGGCCTCGGGCCCAGCCGCCACCCTGTTGCGCGCCCTGCCTGCTCCGGGGCCATCTCCTCTCGCGCCTGGCCAGTGTGCTCCCGACCTCCCCGACTTCCGCGGCGGGAGACCGCGGAGCAGGCGGCAAGCCTCTTCGGTGGACACGGAATTGATGCTGCGGCCCTAGAGATACTGGGCAAGGGGTTAGGGGTGAGTGTAGTGTAGGAGGAGACCGGCCTCGAGACCCCCGAAAGATCCCCCATCTCACTTGTCCGCAGCCCTAGAATCCTGGAAACCCAACTCCGCTCAGCTTTCGGTTTGTAGAGCCTGCTCTGGGGTGCAACCGTAGGCAGATAGATCCACACTCGAACATACGCACACACAGAGAAGGAGAAAGAGAACCAGCGCCTGGGTAGCAGCGGCCTGCAGGGCGGGCCCCGCGCTGGCACCACCTCAAGGGGAAGCCAAACTGTAGTGTCCGGAAACGTTCCGAGCGCAGAAAAAGCACTCTTTCTGTCCACATGGCCGGAACCTCAACATTGGTGCTCGCGAATTTGGTTTAGGCTGCACCGGGAAGAAAGGGAGAGGCAAATTTAGAGGCGGAAAGACACGCTGGCTAAACCAGCAAGGAAATGAGGGGCGAATCCACCGAGGAAGAAAATACGGAGTGGGAGAGCCGAGAATGTGGGGAAAGGCAGGCTGGAAGACCAGGAAAGGGGCTGGGGAGGAAGCTCCTCTGGACCCCGCGCGCTCTGGCGTTTTCCAGAGGGAGAAAGCAGGAACCGAGAACAGAGTGA
Source organism: Micronycteris hirsuta (assembly GCA_004026765.1). Lineage (NCBI taxonomy): Eukaryota > Metazoa > Chordata > Mammalia > Chiroptera > Phyllostomidae > Micronycteris > Micronycteris hirsuta. The sequence goes on from PVJI01014350.1 coordinate 22,113, forward strand.
CAGGAAAAGAAAAGAGTCGCAGAAGGGACTGGCCTAGGCAAGATGCGAGCTTCCCTCTAGCTAGGACATTGCAGTCTAGGGAGGGGGAGGCCGGTGTCTCGAAGCGAGAAGCCTAGGTCAGGCTATTTTCGGCCAGGAGACACCTGAGAACAACAGGGTTTATGGAGCCGTGGCCAGGACCCAATTGCGGCGGGGTGACCCCACCTCTCCATCCCTAAACGCCCAGCCAGGAATCCAGCTAAGGGTGGGCCACCGCGGTCCGCCGCTGGGCCTCCCTCGGTGTGAGCCCTGTGAGAAGCCGCGGTGAACGACCCCGGCCTTCGGGCTCTGGGCTGAGACTGGGTGCGAGCCGATGTCCAGGCAGTAGGCAAAGAGGAAGCCCCGCCCTAAAGCTCGGAACCCACTTCTGGGAGCTGCTGAGGTCGCAGCTGGACTCGCGGGATTCGGGGTCAGTGCAGTGAGTGCGCACGTGGCACCGAACCTTGGGCAGGCGGCACCCCTAAAGCCCAGCCCCGCCCCGCTTCGTTTGCCGTGGCTGGAGGGTATCAGGATTGAGGGGGGAGGCCAAGTCGCGACGAGTAGTTCCCTCTCAGCACAAGCTTGGGGCTTGCTTAGGGGTACGCCCGGGTGAGTGCGGGCGCCTCTCCGCTCGACCCGCATCCTCCTGGGCGTAGAGCGCAAAAAGTGCACAACGCAGGCCAGTTGCCGCCGCAGGTTTTAAAGCGGCGCCCGCGGCGGAAAGGGGCTGAGGAATGGTTTGGGCCAAAGCACCCATTTCTGCGGCCAGTGGGGGCCTCTGCGCGTGCAGGGCTTCGAGCGCTGGCTGCCGGCTCGCTGGGGCACCATGTGCTAGCGGGTCGCTACCCAGAAATACTAGGGCACCGATGGAAAATAGATGGGGCTGTGTTCGGGGAATCTGTGCTCCTGCTGGGTTGTTGCTATTGTTGTTTTACTTTATTGCCTTTCTTGCTTTAATTAAAAGTGTTATTGAGAGAAGCGTCGAAGAGCGCAGCGCTGGGTCGTTTGGATGGGTTCATTTCAACTCAAATCCAGTAATTCAATTCAGTTCCACGACCGGTTTCCAGCGCGCAGGTACACATGGCCAACGTCAAGTGTGTGCTCTGTACATAGGCGCAGGGCCGATTTGAAGGCAGCTCTTGAAGAAATGTGAGACAAAATTCACTCTCTTGGAGTTATATTCAAAATATATGAATATGGAATACAGACAGTCAGTTATATTTAACATTCGCCAACACGTCCCGGCAATCCACCATTAACCTAAGAATCCAAAACGAAGCCTTGAAAAGATTTACTGGCACTCTGATTGTTTAACATTCAAAACAAGTGTAAATCACTTTATTTCTTCTCACAGTTCCTTTTAAGTTTAACAATGCCATAATTTGTAAGTAATAACACCATATGTTGCGAAAGAAAGTTTATATTCATACAATGAACTGTTAGCTATCCTCGCCCTTTTTCTTCTGGTATTTCTCTGTGCAATGTGGGCTTTAAATATTCATGTGCCAGCCTAGACTTGCATTCATTTAATACGTTTTAAACTAATAACATTTTAATGCGACATCATTTGATTCTATGAAGTAGAGGAGGGTAAAGGAGCCTACTGTCAAGCGATTTTCAGTGAGTGTGCAAGTTAAACAGTTCTTTAAGTTTTTGGACACAGAGAGGAACGTTGAACGGGAGTGAAGCCTGCCTGTGAGTAGGCCCTTTAATGTTCTCACTGACTGCCTTCTCTATTTCTCTGTAACAACTTCAGAGCAATAGCAGAGGATCGCAGCAGGGTTGGGGCGCTTTCCCGATACCCCATAGTGTGACCTTACAGATGCCTCAGTCTGCTGGCAAATTGTGGACTTTTTTTTTTTTTGAGGGGAAGTTTAATAGGGTAAAAAGGGGACGGTGGGATGTAAAGCCTGGATTTGAAAACATGCCTAAAATAAAACTGTGCTCTAAAATGCTTTCAGATTTGCTGCTGGTTAGGTACCTGATGTTAGCAACCTGACGGGCTATTTGCTGGTAGCTTTCTCCAGGACTCAGCCCAGAGGAAGACGGAAAAGAGGAGCTGGGCGGAGGTCCAAAGACCTGTGAGGTGAGCCTGCCACCAGTACCACTGTCTAGCGATCACCAGATTCACCTCTCAATGTGCTTAACTCCTTTACTTTGTACTGGAGGTGGGGGCCGGACCCTCGGAGAGCAAATGTCTGATCAACTCTAGTCAATAGACGAAAAAATTGTCTAAATGAAGAAAAAGTAAAGATGCCCCCAAATTGATATCAGAAACTTCTGAACATGGAACAAGAAAGTCATTTCCCTCCTAAATGAAAATATTTCCAATGGAAAAGCATGATGCTATATTCTCTTTATAAATATGTGTCTGCCTATCACACAAGGAAAACTAAAAACCCACAATTACTTCAGGACCCAAAATGGGCCATTGGAAAGACTGGGAGTCTAAAACAAAATATTTACATTGAACAAACCATATTAAATTATCTATCCAAAAATGTTGCCTGAAAACTCAACACAAGCTATTTTTAGGACAAATGTTGGTAATTTTCTAGAGAGATCTTTATAAGTTCTCCCAGAGAAAAACAGTTAAGGAATATCTCTCAGGTTTTATATTGTATGTAACATGTAGAAGGGCCTGTGCACAGGCGGGTGGAGAAGCTCGCAGATGAGCTTCTTGTTAGGTGCAAACTCTTACCAATAAGGTACGAGATGGAAATAGCGTGGCACATGGAAAGAGGGCGATTTTTTCCTACGTTGGTACAGCAATTCGTGCCTTTACTTTGCATGTAAACTCGTGTACCCCACCCATGAAGTGACAAAAGAGAGCCAGGCTGGGATGAAACCCTGCCGGTGTCTGCGTGTGGTGGCTCCGAGCGCTCCTCTGGATGCACGTTCCGGGTGGCGGGGAGTTCGCTGCCTCTACACCAGGCCTGACCTTTTGTCTTTTGACCTCTGATGCATGAAATTAGGTAGCAAAAGAAAATGCGAAGAAAAGGATACAAAAACATGGAAAAACAGCCCTCCCTGACAACAGTCATTGTATCAGATCATAGCGGAGCTGCCCTGCTCAGCCCAAAGTGCTTGTCTATAAGGCTCGGGTCTTCCTGGCCACTGACAGCCCTGGTCTCCTTTGTGGTGGATCTACATTTGTTGGGGGAGGGATTAAGCACTCTTTTTAATTAAGCTCAGAGCTGGGTTTTGTCCTGGTTTCTTTTTACCAAAACCTGGTTAGTGAGCGCTCGGTTTGGTTCCTCCATTTCCTTTGAGGCCCTCAGTGCAGGCCAGGTGCTGGGCTTTGGGCAGCCCAGGCAGCTTTGGAGACCCTAAAGTCTTTCTGGCCACCCAGGCAGAAGCTGTTTCCCAGCTGGCATGGGGGAGGGGGGAGAGGTGTGCTCCCTGGTCCAGAAGGGCCACATACCCCATGTGGATAGCCCTCCACTCTTTCCCCAGACCCAGTGGGAGAACCCGATGCCTGAGGTACTGAGGGCCCCTGCCTCCTTGGCCTCTTGGGCCAGCCCAGTGCCTTTCATTGTTGTGAGTGCCAGAGAGGAGGGCAAGGACATTTGCAGAGAAGCCCTTAGTGAGTCTCAACTCAGCAGTCATGTGACCCTCACAGCCACCCTGGGAAGGGGCGCCCAGCTCTGTGTCTAGTGCCAGGATGTACTGTCGCTTGAGCCCCAGGCCCTGTCCAGAGGAGGCAGACCCCTACTTAGCCCCTAAAAGTGTGAGGAGGGGCATAAGCAGAGGGGGCTGAAGGAGAACCAAGAAGGGTTGTCAAGCCAGACTCTGGAAAGAGGGAGGTCAGAGGAGACCTTTTTGGGGGAGTGACCGAGATGAGTGTTGAAAGGGGAGTAGAACTTTGCTAGGTAAATGAGGACATGGGGAGCATGATAAATGTTGCCATTTTGCAGACGAGGCTGCTGGATAGCAACATATAAGCAAAATGCTGTGAAAAGAGCTGACCAAGAACTTGGGGTTTGGGAGGAAAGGCAAATGTTTCCGAGGGAAGGAATTCACAGCAGCTTGTGAAGTGGGGCAAAGGAAGAAGGATGAGTAAGGTGGGCAAGCCCCTTAAGATTGCCAGAGCAGCAGCTACAGATATTCTTCCCTTACCAGATGCAGTGAGTGGAATCCCAGGTCAAAGGAAGAGAGGTAAGGGAAAGATTCTGGGATCAAAGGAGAGAAACACAGGAAAGTGTCACTGTCCCACCTTCAGTCTTGGGAACTTTGCAAAAATCATCAAAACCTCAGTCTAGGAAATTAAACAGCAACAACAAAAACCCTCAGCCTGGAATGTTCCCTATGCACCTCACTTAATCCTCCCAAGCTGTGGGAGATCCTCCCAGAGCTAGAGCTGGTGGCTACCACTCACTGCTTTGGCCACACGGCCCTGAGCACTCTCTTTCCTGTTTCCCTGTGCATTGGTGTGGTAGAGTGTGCCCAGTCTTCACCACTCCTCCTAGACTGTGAGCTCCAGTGAGCAGGGTTCCACCTGGCACCTAGGCTCTTCCAGCAGTAAGTCATTCTGTTCCCTTAGAATAGTAGCTTCTAAACTTCAGTGTGAGAAGAATCACTTGGAGATCCCTGGGCTCCAAATCCAGAGAGCTTGATATAGTGGTATGGGAAAGAGCTTGGAATCTGAATGTTTAATAACTTCTCCAGGTAAGTCAGATGCACGAGGTTCCTGACCATCCATTGAGAAACACTGGCTTAAAAGCTCTTTCAGGGCAAGGACTAAACTCCTGTGATCCATTGACTCCTGCCCCCCTCACTAGGTCTACATCTGTCCAAATATCAAGAACTTGGAGCTTATCAGGGTAGGAGAATCCATATTCCAAAAGTACCAGCGACCCAATTTGCAAACAACTCTCAATGTGCCTCCAAAGGATCTAAGAACTGCCTGTCCCCTACTCCGATTTTTAATTCAACTTCCATTCAAGAACGACTTAAGTGCTTAGTATTAAAGGGAGATGAGACTCTCCTGTCCTTGAGTTGCTTAAAGTCAGGGAAGAGAAATAAGCCTATATTATAAGGTAAAATCTGACCAGGCTTTTAATTAAATACAGTGAGGAAAATGAAGGAAGAATCCTTTTCTGAGAGGGGCAATTTATGAAGATTTCTTGAGGGAAGTCGTCTTTGATCTAAGCCTGGAAGAATGAGTTGGAAAAGATGGGTGGAAGGGTGCTCTAGGCCAAGGGTTCAGAATGAACGCTTGAAGACAGAAAATGCTTGGCCTATTTAGGAATTGGCAGAGCAGGAGGATAGTCAGTGTTCCCTAGTGATGAAACAGGGGCCGGCTGAGGAAATGGAGTCCCCAGGGGACTTCATTGCATTGGAAGAATTGCGTTGGAAGTATAGTAAGAATTGCGTTGGAGCAATCTCATAGTTTGAACCACTTAGCCGCCACTCCCAAGTGGTACCCATGGGAACATCTAAACTTCCTTCTGAGCTTTGCAAGACCCTCCTTCCTGCCAAGCCCCTCTGGCTAAGCAGAGGTCACTGCTGCCTGCTTTTTGGGCTTTTGTGTCTGCTTTACGCCTAGGGTCACTCCCTGGGTGAGCACGTCAGCTTCCCTCTGGCTTCCACACTTCTACTATTGTCTTTGTTGCGCTATCATAGCAAGTCCTGTCTCTCTCTCCTCTCATGCGATCAGGGAGAGTGTCTGATCCATCTCTGCAACCCCAGCACAACATAGGACTTGCACATAAAAGATGTTCACTTGAGTGTCTGATGAAAGGAAACATGTCGTGAAAGGGCCTCTGCAGTTCGTGACTCATGCTTTCTGCTTTACCGCATCCTAGCACTTCACCCCTCTGGCCCTCAGTTTGCTAACCTGCATAATGAGGAGGTTAATCACCACCCACTCAACCTACCTCTCTGGGCTGTTGTGAGGACCAAATCATATTAATAGCCTGGCTCTTGCTTCATGAAGTATTATTACCATGGGCTCGGGTTTCCCAATGCTGTTTTAAGAAAACCTTTTTTTTAGTTGACTCAATATATTTCTTCTTTGGTAGAAGAGCCAATGGCCCAACCTTTGACAGGAGCTATGAGTGAAGGTTTGTACATGAAGAGGCTGACGGCACTCATGTATTGAAAAATCATGTGGTTCTTTTTGAAGTATCCTTTGCCAACATGGCAAGAGAGAGAGCAAAGAACAAAAAATTCACCTCAAGCACATCTGAGAGCCGTAGGTTAACGGCTGTCATGATACTGCTGCTAGATTTCTGAAAAGGCAATGCGGGTCTAGACTTGCTGGGGAAAACCACCGCTGCGCAGAGCCGAAAGAAGATGAAAACCTCAGATCCCAGATGGAAAATGAAAAGACATCATTGCTGTCAATAGTGCATTAATGAGGTGAACTCTACTATACACACACACGTTCTATACGTTGTAGAAAGAGTGTCACAGAAAGACGAGCCAGAAGTCCCGTGTTCTCCATCAGTCCCTAACCCCGAGAGACTTCCAGTGCGCATTTTCTTTAGAGAGAAATTAAAGAGAGTATAAAAAATAGTTTATCAATCAATGTATTGCTAAAGAAATAATACATCAGTAAATAGCTCATTAATAGCACAGGAACTTGGGATAGTGAGCCTCATTAAATTGTGTAAGCTATATCCAGGCTGGTCTTTCTACAGCATCCCTTTGAATAGTTACTCAGCCTGAGCTTGAATTCCTCCAGGGACAGTGAGCTCACTAGTCCCTTATGGGATTTATGTTATGAAATGGCTGCCAGGAAGTTCTTTCCCTCACTGAGCATCCATTCACTTTCATGTAACTTCTATGCACTGGCCCTAGCTCTGCCTCTGAGGGGTCAATTGCCCACAGGAAAGAACAAACAAGGTGGCACAGGGAAGGTTCCTGTGAGGGTATCTGTGCAGACAGTGTGAGGTGAGCTTCGACATCTTCCCTATGCCATTGAACAAATAGCCCCAGCTGGAAAAAGTGTTCTGGGAATGTCACCTGGGGGGAGCCCATTCAGGAGTAACACAGGAGCAGGATTATGAAGCTGAGAGTCCAATCTGCAGGACGTTTCTGGAACCCCATTCCCATGGTTGTATCTCCATGGGCTATAGACTCCCACATAAATCTGTCTTTAAGAGGACATTGCTACCACCACCACTGTGAAACTATTGTCCCTAAAACGGTGCTGGAAAGTCATTGAATCCAGCCCCTTGCCCCATTTGACAGATGGGGACACTGAGGCCCAGAGAAGGAAATAGAACTGCCAAAGATTCCACAGAGAATTAGACAGGCGGGACTAATTAGAATAACTGACAATTCTTGAGTGCCCACTATTTACTAGGCACTGTGTTTTACATACATTATTGCATGAGCTGTGTGAAATCTCACCTCTGAGGCTCCATTGGCAGAGCTGGAATTTGAAAGCCAGTTCTGACTTCACAATCAAATGTTTAAAAAATTTTTATTGATTGATTTTAGAGAGAGAGGAAGAGACAAAAACATCAATTTGTTGTCCACTTATTTATGCATTCATTGGTTGATTCTTGTATGTGCCCTGACCAGGAGATTGAACCCGCAACCTTGGCATATCAGAACAACGATCTAACCAAATGAGCTACGTGGCCAGGGCTCAAACTTACCGCTTCCCTAAAACCCAGCCCTCCTCTCTCCGGACGCTCACTCTCAGCCGGATTCTATCCCCATGTGTCCACTACTATGCCACACTGACTCCTGAAGAAAAAAGATCCGCTGGGCACAGTTCTGGAGGACTTGCACTCTCAGGTCTTCATACATATTATTTCGGGGGATCCTGACAACAGACTTCAGTGGCAGCCTGGGCAGAAATTAGTATGCTCATTTCTCAAAACAGGACCAGTTGGGGTCCCTTCAATTTGACTGAACCTCCTCCACCACTGTCTATACATCTGAATGAGGGGCCCGCAAGTTGAGAAATACGTGATGTAGGAATGGGGACCCACGCCCCACTGACGGGAGAACAGACACATGGAACTTGGCTGAGAAAACGTTTAATCCAAAAAGAAAAAAAGAGTACATTTTCTTTCTTTATATGTTTTAAATAGAATAATGAGATAATCCTGGATTAAAAAAAATCAACCTGGGTGTTTATATTTTAATTTATTCCCAGAAGGGGAGGAGGGTCTGAAGGAAATGCAATATGTGGGTCTTATTTTACGATTTGCTGTGGTAAGCCACATTTAATCCCTTTCCTTAGTGAAAGGATTTACGAAGGATACAACGAAATGTACCTATCTGTTATTTTCATTGCATTTTTCCCATATTTTCATTTTATTTATTTTACAATGTTATAACAATAAAAGAAATTAAAAGGAAAAAAATTATCCATGAACTTACCATTCTAACAAATGAACAGTTTGGTGCTCCTCTGCCGTCCTTACATCTGGCAGAATTTACGTAGGCAATTTGTTAGTGTAGTTACAGCTTTGTTCTCAGCTTTCTCACTTAACGGTTTATCATTACAATTCCACATGGTCTTTATAATGATCACTTTAAAATAGATGTTTTAATAATTATTCTAATGGTTGTTTAATACTCTTTTAAGTAGATATGGCATTCCCTAGTATTATATATTTAGAAGGACACAATGTAGCACTATTACAGATAATCCCAAAGTACAATTTCTATACCTTTCACTTTTTCTTTTCTTCTCTTTTTTGTTACTTCCTAAAATTTCCACATCTAGATCTGCTTGGTCAGAGGGCCTGAATTCTTTTATAGTTCTTGATATACATGGACAAGTCACTTTGTAAAAGGCTTTTATAAATTTATTGTGCCTCTAGTAATGGATGAGTATGATAATTTCATACTACTCTCTTTCCCCAAACTAGGGCCTTCTACTGATAAATGAAAGATAATTTGATAAGCAACATTTGTACTTGGTTTGACAAACTTGCCATCCACTTTCTATTCTCGTATCTCTGTTGCTGTCATGAGTTAAATGCTTTTACCAAGAATTTGAGGAAAGCAGCAAAGCGATTGTTATACCCGCTTTATAGCTGAGCAAACTGAGTCTCAACTCAGGGCTTTGCCCAAGGGCACACAAGTGAATACGTGGAAGTGCTGAGACTTGGCAGTGTCAGTAGCTGTAATGAATCAACGATGATTGCATTGGTTTCTTATAACCTCCTGAAATACGTGTGTGTGTGTGTGTGTGTGTGTGTGTGTTTGATCCCTGAGGTTTCTGAAGAAGCTGGGAAAATACATCCACATCATGTCCATTTGTAATTTCTTTTAACAAGCATTATAGACCTCCTTGCCTCCAACTGTTACTCAAAGTAGGGGCTCACTGTGGAGGAGATCTATAATACACTCTTGCCAGAGCTCCAGAGCTGGAGGGGACTGCAGGGATAATCTCACCCGGCTGGCTTATTTCAGAGGTGACACAACTGAGGCTCAGAGAAGAGAAGACTCAACCAGGTTCATTCACAAAGTCGGCAGCAGAGTCAACATCCCCCCTGGTCCCCTCTGGTTTAAAATGTTGCCTGCAGCACATGAGTGGGTCACTTGTGTTTTGTGAGATGGTAACAGATGAATAATTTTATAAAGGATTTCAGGGTGGTTTGGGCTGGCTTTAGCTCAGCGGGTACTTCGAGGTTCAAACATTACTTCAAGGATTTCAGGGTGGAAACCTTTGGGAAACACTGGATACCTTGTTTCTTTTGGAGCTCCCTGGTAAAGTAAGTCTGGTGACACTGAGTTAAAATAAAAGAGTTTTATTTCTTAAAGGACTTAACCAAAGTCTGTAAGACCCCGAATGACATCTGTTTTTATTTATTTGTTTTATATTGTGTTTTTTAATTTTTAACTAATATCTCCTTTATACTAGATTTTCTTTTTAAATTTAATGTTTTCTCCCTTTTTTCTTTTTTTGACTTGGTAGCACATATTAATGACTCAAACTCAAAAGGTGCAAAAGAAACCTGAGGAACAGCCTCTTCCTGCCTCTGCCCCTCAGCCACAGGTCCCCTTCCTGGTAATCAGAGGATCACTGTTACTGGTGTACTTCCAGAGGAAGTCCACAGGCATGCACTTAACAATATATTTTGGTGATTATTACTCATTGGTACATAAAGAGCTCTTTCATTCTTTGTATTTTTTTTCTGTCACATTGCTTCCTGATCAATATTTGAACCTCCAGTTGAAAAATACGAGGTCTATCGAGAAAAAGTCCAGCCATTGTTAATATAATGAGAACAGTTTGAGCAACATTAATGTTACCCGGCAGCCAAGGAGAGTGGACTGGAATGCGCATGTATGAACAATGACAACTTCACTGTACCAGTCAGTGGGGGGTGGTAGACGCAGTTGAGTGAGCATGTGTACTGTGTGGCCATTGCTTTCAAAATTACTGAGTGAGTAGAGCAACGAATCTGCATCAACTTTTACGTTAAGCTTGAACATTCCTCTGTGGAAACTATTAGGGTGATTCAGAAGGCCACAGCTGTGTGGTGATTGGCAGCTTCAGCACTACAATGTGTCCGTTCCTGTATCATGTCTCCTGCAGAGTTTTTTGGTTTTTTTTTAAAGATTTTTTTTTTTAAATTTATTTTTAGAGAGAGGGGAAGGGAGGGAGACAGACAAGGAGAGAAACAGCAATGTATGGTTGCCTCTCATGTGGCCCTCACAGGGACCTGGCCTGCAACCTAGGCATGTGCCCTGACTGGGAATCGAACCGGGACCCTTTGGTTCCCAGCCCGCGCTCAATCCACTGAGCTACACCAGCCAGGGCTTCCTGCAGAGTTTTTTTGGCAAAACATCAAATCACTCAGGTGACTCAGCCCCCCTACAGCCCAGATTTGGTGCCCTGAAACTTCTAGCTTTTCTCAAAACTATAGTTACCTTTGAAAGGGAAGAGATTTCAGATCATCGATGAAATTCAGAAAAATAAGACAGGGTAACTGATAGTGACTGAGAGAACTGTGAGGTCCCGAGGTGCCTACTTTGAAAGGGACTGAGGCATCATTGTCCTATGTACAATATTTATTGTATCTTCTTCAATAAATGTCTCTATTTTTCATATCACATGGCTGGATATTTAGTGGACAGACCTTGTATTCCTCACCTCCAGGGAGCACACAGTCCCCTGGAACAATGAGATGTGTTTATAATGACCACTAAGGGAGCTAGAATGTGCTCAGGGAAGGCATATAAAGTGCAGTGGTTATGCATCAACAGAAGAAAGAAAAGGTCCTTCTCAGCTGGTTAGGGCTGGGGCGGGAGCTGGTCCCTGAGAAGTCTACAGCAGCTGAGTCATAGCTGAGTCTCAGCTGAGGAATAGTGATAAGCTGTTATTTATCACGTGACTTTGTTTTAAAACAAAAAAAGCCAGCATGTCTGTAATCTGGTCAATCTGAGCATTTAGATGCTGAGCACAAAAGCTTGATTTTTATTAGCTGTATTTGTTGCCCATATAATGGAACTGATCTTAAAGTGGAAGTCAGACGTGTATATCAGACATCATTTGGAGTAATGAGTGTGTTTTCCTAATCTTTCCAACACCAACCTTACAACTCATCTCCAGGAGCATGCATACTAATTAATTTGCTTTCCATATAGTAATAAGATTAACTGCCTCGCATTTACACGGGGTACTGAGTCATGTTCAAATACAACAAGTCCTAATGAGAAAAATTGGATGCGGCAGCAAATTATGTCCCACTTGGCGGTCCAGGTTTATGTGTGTTTGTCTGTCTTTGTTACACGTATTTTTGTCAGGAGCTCACTGTAAACAAGATGATTTCTTTCATGTTGGGTTGGTCTGGGTAAATTTGTTTAATGCACAACAAAGTCATTGTCAACATGGCACGGATCTGAATGCCTTGAGCGTAGCTAGGAATCTTTTAAGCTGCTTCGAAACATAAAATGCGTTAACAATACTGGGGAAAAACTATTAATACATCAAAGCTCTTAGATATGCAGCCTGGCTCAGTTCCCTCCTGAACAACTGAATTTGTGGTAAAAATACAGATCCTGGAACCCTAGGCCCTAGAGATTGGAGCTTAAGTAGGACTGGGATTTAGTAGAACAAGTGCTTGGGCATTTATATATATTTTTCATGCCCCTCACCCCACCGACTGATTCTGGTGGGACATTCATAGGCCTGGATATCTCTGTCTAGTTAACAGAGTAAGAAACACATGCGTGGGAATGAGCAAAGAGCTTGGTCGCTTTGCCCAAACATCGAGTCGGTCAGTTCTCTAACTTCTATGAATGGGATCATTGTGGATGTATTCTGTGTCTTGCTTCTTTTACCCAACATTATACTCTATTTCCTGACTGGAGTGAAGATTACTAGTATTCACTTTTAATTACTCATGAAATTATACACAGTTGCTTTAGGCATTTTTCAGTATCTGTACTGTATTTCCCAATAAAAGAAGAAAAATGGAGGGAGTCCAAGACAGTTACTGTTCAATTTTGTCTTTAAGAGACAGTGTAGAATGGGTGCTCTCTTCTAGACTTAGGAAAAGTGACCTGGGATTCTGCAAGAATTTTTAGAAGAGGTAAGGATCCTCGGGGACATTTTTCACTTGGGGACATTGCCTCAGAATTTCCCAACTGCCTTCCCTTTTTCCCACCCCTTAGTGAGCACTCACTCGAGAGCAGCGCTGCCCTTACTTCCTACATGATGCTCACACCCTGTGCCTTCCCCTAGCAAGTTCCCTACGGTGTTTGAGCTTTGGCTTCTTCATATGTGAAATGATGGTGCTGCCAGCAGCATGGGATAGGGTGCACGAAAATAAGGTATCAGGACCCAGCTCGCCATGCCTCTGCTTGGGCCTGAATCTGCACAGGTCGCAAAGTAACAGTGTGGAAAATGGGAGTTATAGGCATTGTGTTTATACCCCAGAAAGAGTGAGGGGAAATCATTTTCCATTAGGAGACCCAGTTCAGCAACACATCAGTATTACCTGCCTAGGCTGCCTTCCGCGTGCTCTGTGGGGAGTCAGGGTTTAATGAAGTAGGATAAACCACACACGCATAGTAGTTAGCCTCAGCACAGGCAGGATTAACTTTACACTCCATTTGCAAGAGCAAAGCTCCTCTCCACGACTTTGTTATAAAGGGATTTAGAATCACAGAATGATAGAGCTGGAAGAGAGCCCCTAAGACATCATCATAATCCTTCCCTGTTATTTTACAGAGGGTCAAACTAAAGTCCAGAGAGCGGAAGGGACATGCCCAAGGTCACCTACTGATTTAGCAGCAGAGCTCAGGTCAGAACCCAGGTATCCTGATCCCGAGGCCTGTGTCCTCTCTATTTTGTCATGGATTAGTTTATGGTTGCCTTGTAACAAAGGCGAGGTAATGTGTTTCTCTTGATAGCCTTGCTCTGCACCCCTTTAAACACACACCCTCTATATTCAGGTTTCACGGGTGCATGAGCGGGCCAGGTAATGCTGGGCAGAGGAATCTGTGTTGCACAGGTTGCATTAGAAACATCAGTGATCTTGAGTCACATTCTAAGAGCGGTACCCAAACCCAGGGGCTGAAATCAGGTGCCCTCATAATGACACCACTGCCACCATCAGTGGCAGGAGCTAATACAGCATTTACTATGTGCCAGGCTCTGTTCTAAGCACTACATTTTAATTCATTGTATCTTCACAACAACCCTACAGGGTTTGTACTAACCTGCACATCTAGAAGCAGCCACACTTTACAAAGGAGGAAACTGAAGCGCAGGGGTTAAGTGACATGCTCAGTGTCACACAGATTGTAAATCGCCCCCTGGGATGAGAAGCATGCATTGTCTCCAGTGTCTCGGCTCTCCTAATCCAGTTTCATCTACCTTTCTCCCTAAATTACCTTTCTTCTGGATGCTACACCAGTATCATACAACCCTCCCCTTCTTTTGTGCATTGTCTCTGCTCATGCTCCTTCCTTTTTCCAGAAGATCCTTTCCTATTTGTACCTCTTAAAGATCTCCAAGGCTCAGTTCAAATGCTTCTCCTCCATGGGGTCTTCTTACCTAGCATTCATCTTACTTAAGATTTATTTACTTATTTTTAGAGAGAGGGAAAGGGAGAGAGAAAGAGAGGGAGAGAAGCATCAACATGCAGTTGCCCCTCACATGCCCCGCACTGGGAACCTGGCCTACAATCAGGCATGTGCCCTGACTGGGAATCGAACCAGCAACCTTTCCCTTTGCAAGATGACGCCCAACCCACTGAGCCACATCAGTTAGGTATGATTCTTAACTTTTTGAGGAAGGTGTTGAATGTTTTCAAGAGAAACAGATGCTCTTCCAGTGTCCTACCCTTCTTCCCTCTGCTTGGTGCCCTGGCCATTTTACTTCCTGTCTGGTGCCAATGGGAAGCATCAGATAGAAAACAGAGGCTGGGAAAAGAGAGAAGTCAGAATATTTACTCCTTTGGTGCTGGGGAAAGAACATAGCTGGTGGTGTGGGATTAAAATGCTGCTTAAAACTCTTCTGTGGCTCTCCAGTCCTTCAGAGTAAGGTGCACACTACTTGGCATGATGTTTAAGGCCCTTTGTGATGTGATCCCTGCTCAGCTCCCCATTGTGTCTCTCCCCACTGGCCTCGCTGACACACAGACCAGAGGCTTTGCATTCATTCAACTGAGCCAAGCTTCCTCACATCAGTATAGCTTTGCACTTGCTCTTCCCTCATCCAAATTGCCCTTTCCCCCCTACTCCTTTCCAGAGAAAAACTCTGCTCAGTGCCACCTCCTCTAGATGGCCTTCTCCGAATCATACCTTCTCTGACCCTAACAGACCGCTGGCTCCTCTAGAGGAGGAACCACTTCTTACTTGTCTTTGGATCCCCACTGTCCCGCATAGGAACTGCCAGACAGAAGACACAGAGTAACACCTGTTGAATGAATAAATGGCCAGGTGAAATAATTGATCAATAATTAAATGGATGCGTGAAGAAAGAAAAGAAGGAAGGAAGAAGCCAGGGAAGAGAGGGAATTTATTGGTTATACACAAGTGATGGAAGAGGTGTGGAAGGCTTCCTTAGAACAGTGAAGCCACTCAGATATTACCCACAATGAGAGGCCAATGCTATTCCTAAACTGGAAGGGTTGAGGGAGAAGGTAGTGTTGCTGGGGCCTCCCAGGGGAGGTTGGAACCATGATGGATCTGTCCAGGGGAACTTGGAGCCGAGCATGGAAGAAATGCAGCCGCGGTATGGGAATCTGGCACCACCTCCCCTTCTAGAGAAGGAGAGAAATGCCTTGGCCTCTCCTTTCCCTCACCCTCCAATCTCCTGCCAATGCTTCCCACTGGTCAGGCCCATCAAAAGCCAGCTGACAGAGGAGCCTGACACTGAGGGCCTGTGGGGGTCAGCACCCTCTCCTCTGCAATCCAGAACAGGGCAGGGGAAAGACAGGGAATGGGCATAAGGCCAAATAGGCCAGGGAGCAGCCCACCACCATGTGTCCTGTCAGAAACCACATGGAATGAAGAAGTAGCAGTTCCCCGAAGGACATTGGAACTGTTTCTAGAAGGGGGAGAGAATGCTGGAGAGTATTTGCCAACCGTCCAAGTATGAAGTGGTTGCTACATGAAATAGAGAGATGTCCATCACTGAAGGTGTTCAAACAGAGATTGGATGCTCATCTGTCAGGGATCCCATTAAGGAAGGGATTGTCGAATACATGGGAAGATGGGTGGGACTCTCTCTGAATCCCTTCTGATTCTCTTTGTGTATTTTGTACAAGGTTATTATTTTTACACGTGTCCATAAGCACAGTCCATACTCCTTCCATAAGCACAGGCCATTCTGCAAGCAGATTTGAATTGGAACATGCTGAGGAATCTGGCCCCATTGAGTGGGCCATTGATTGTGTTTCCATATCGCACCTGGTCCTTCTTGACTCATGCTTGTTCCTGTGCCCGAGGATGGTTGCCAAAAATGGTCAGAGAAGTAAAAGTTTACTTTTACCTTTTGGCAGAATCAGTAAGCTGGATCATTAAAGTTTTGTCTTCTCTTTTTGAAACTCCCAAAAGAAATCACAAGAACAGATCCTAGCCTAGAAAGAAAATGAGACAAAGAATGTGTCATCATACTAGGGAATGGTTTTCAGACTGACATCTGTACATGAGGAATATGTAAAAATTCCAACTTCATGCTCTGACAACTTATTCTGCATCAAGGGTGGGGGAATGCCTTGGGAAGGCCAAATGTCAAAGCATTACATAGTGTCAGCTATTCATGTGCTCCTTCGATGAGATATCACTGGGAATTGGAATTCCTTAAGGGAGAGATGTCTTAAAAAGAGACAAAGAAAGAGAGAAGCTGTCAAAGAAGAATAAAAGAATGACTGTGCAAAGAGAAGTTTCATACCCACACACATATGTAAAACCATACATACAATCCCAAATCTAAACTACCATATCTCTGGGTTACTTGTCTCTGTCTTGGTGTTCCAGTTAGAATATCCATGTTTGATATCTTTTCTTTCATACATAACAGTGTTATTTTTTGCCTGAATTTTCATAACATCGACAGAAATCTAAATGTAAAAATTCATCCATGATCTTGTTGCTCCAACAAATCACAGTTGCTTTCTCTGTTCTATTCTAGTTCTTGTCTAAATGCATGGTTTCACACAGCGCCGATCACAACACTGCACGTAAAAACTCGCATGCTTTCTAAAATGTTGTCATGAGAAAGTCCCCCTATTATCATATGGACTTCGCAATGACCAGTTTAATTACTTAAGAATATTCCAAAGTATATTTATACTCAAGTAAACGTATCCATTCTTGTGCTGTTGGACTTTAAGGGTTCCTTCCCATCTTTCATAGTTGTAAATAATGCCAAATACACATCTCCATTATACTCAATATATTCAACAGACCTTTATATGACAGGCACAGTATAAGACAACAGGAATTATCTGGAAGAATTCTCCTTCAGGGTCTAGAGAGGGAGACAGACAAACGAACACACAATTACCATTCAGAGCTCTAGCGTCCTGCTCCTTAAAGCGTGGTTCCTGTGGTTCCCTGACCAGCAGCATCGGCTTCACCTGGGAGCATGTTGGAGGAATGCAGAATTCCTGGCCCCATCCTAGACCTATTGAATCAGGAAATGAACTTTGGTAGGATCCCCAGGTAACTCATGGCCTATTACAAGTTTAAGAAACTGCCAATTTCAATCTTCTCCTGAGTTCCTTCAGAGGTCTCTTGATTGATCATTTCCAGTCTCTCCTTTCTTTCCAAACTTTTATCTACTTTCCCACAGCATCAAACATGCCTGGGTCTCTCTTATCTTAAAAGCACCACTAACCCCCCACCTCAAACCTCAGTGTAGCTCCCTTTCTAGTATGGCCCTCAAAAGACTCTCACATGTTTGTCCATAACCTCAGCTCCCGCTTTCTCTCCAATCAGAGCACCTGGCATCTGCTTCTCCCACTCGGTCTGCACTGACGATGGCCTCGGGGACTCTTGGCTGCTTCATCCTGTGGGTGCTCCAGTTTTCACTTGGTACTGTTATCTGACACTGCAATCAATCCTGTCTCCCCAAGTCTCTTCTGGAAGTCACCACTCCCTCCCGGTTTTCTCCTACTTCTCTCACCACATTATCCCAGGGTCTGATTCCCCTCCCTTCTTGATCCTTTGCTGCTAACTCCTTGGCCTGCCTCTTAACCTTGGGGTCCAACTCCCAGGGTTCTGTCCCTGATTTTCTTCTCACTCTACACATCATCCTTGAATAAGCTCATTTCCATCCGAGGTTTCAAGTGTCATCTCTCAGCTGAAGACTCCCAAATATACAACATGTGTATATGCAGAGCTCTCTCTTCTGAGAGCCTTTCCTCTACACTTAACTGCCTATCAGACTTTGCCACCTGGATGTCCAAAGACACATCAAATTCAGTGAGCCAAAAAGTGGTTTCCTTGAAAAAATTTGCTCTTTGGTCTCTTTGTCTCAATAAACAGTTTACAATAAGTTTTTGTCACAATAAGCAGCCATCTAGTGACTCTTCCCCTTCCCCACACTCAACCAGTGACTATGTATTGTTAATTCTACCTCTCCCACATTAAATCCCCATTGCCACTTTCCTGGTTCAGCTCTTGTTACCTTGTCCAAAGAATCTCTAAAGCCGAGGTCCCAAAAGTCTGGTTGCAAAGACAATGTAGTGAAGACCAGGACGCCAGATTAGTCCTGTCCATGCTCTTGATGAATTAATGAAGCTGCCTCTTCCTACAGTCTGAAGATCCTAGTGTGGGAGGGGAGTTGAAAGCTTCTGATGCTCTCAATAAGACAGCGTTCCTAATTCTGATATGTCCTACCATAACGATGAACTTGAAGACATGAGAACATTAATGAGCTAAATGAGAACATTATACTAAGTGAGTCACAGAAAAATAAATACTATATACCCCTTATATTAGGTACCTAGAGTATCAAATTCATAGAGAAAGAAATAGAATGGTGGTTGCCAGGGGTCGAGAGGAGGGCAAAATGAGGAATTATTGTTTAATGGGTACAGAGTTTTAGTTTGGGAAGACAAAAACGTTCTGAAAATGAGTGGTGATAATGGTCTCACAACCATGTGAATGTATTGTATTGAATGTCACTGAACTATATACTTAAAAATAGTTAAAATGGTTCATTTTTATGTTGTGTATATTTTCCCATAATTTTTCAATAAAAAAGAGAGTCAGCCCTGAGCAGTGTGGTGCAGTTGGTCGTCCGTCATCCCGCAAAGCGTAAGGTCACTGGTTCAATTCCCAGCCGGGGCACATGCCTGGGTTGCAGGTTCAGTCCTGGTCGGGGGTGTGTATGAGAGGCAAATGACCGATGTTTCTCTTTCACACTGTTGTTTCTCTCCCTCTTTTTCTCCCTCCTTTCCCCTCTGTCTGAAAACAAATAAATAAAATCTTAAAAAAAAAAAAAAAAGGAGAGTCAGTAGAGTCAGTTCCTAGATCTGACGAGGGTCAGAGTAAGTGATGGGGTGGAAACAGAGCAGTGATGAATCTTGTGTCATGACTGATCTCCCTCCCTTTCTTCCTTCCTGTCTCCAGCACTGGCTCTGGGCCACATCTTATTTTGGGGACTAGTGCATGTGTTGGGCGGTAGACTCAGAGATGAATAAAATAGAATACCTGCCCTGGAGGAGTCCCTTCTGCAGATAAGTGGGGACAGGAATGTATGGGGGCCAAGTGTACAGGTGGGATGATGAAGGAGACCATACAGCATGACCCTAAATCTTCCCACGCCCCTCCTTCCCCTTCTGACCCCAATGACATTCCTATATCTGAGTCTCCCTGAGAGGAAAACCCACACTCTTCCTGGAATCAAGGTTAGATAAGATTTGATACCATTAGGAGAAACATCTGGCTCTAATTATGGAGCTTTAAACAGGGACTTTATATTTGACGCTAGGAATAAAGGCTAGTGAATCATCCAGATGTTTTCACAAATAAACCAAACTATCTCATGGTCAATGGGACAGTAATTGGAAATGAGCCCAGAGAGACACTTAGCAGGAGGAGTCTGAGGAAACAGTTTAAACAAGCCCACTCTGCTATTTGCAAAATACCTATTAGCACTGGATGCATATGATAAAGAATCTTAGAAGTTGGGCCCTGGCTGGTGTAGCTCAGTGGATTGAGCACAGGCTGGGAACTAGAGGGTCCCGGTTCGATTCCCCGTCAGGGCACATGCCTGGGTTGCAGGCCAGGTCCCCAGTGAGGGCCATGTGAGAGGCAACCATACATTGCTGTTTCTCTCCCTCTCTGTCTCCCTCCCTTCCCCTCTCTCTAAAAAATAAATAAATAAAATCTTAAAAAAAAAAGAATCTTAGAAGTCGGGAGTTCAAAGGGATCTGCCTTTGCAATGATTAAGTCTGGAATCTCATTTTATAAATGAGGAAATTGAAGTGCACAGAGGTAAAGTCACTTGGAAGTTCACACAGTAAAATCATGTCACAGCTAGGACTATAAACCTGTGCTCTGACTTCCAGTTCAGGGTTATTTTCTGCTCACTTATTGCTTTCCTTAAGTAAGATGTTCTAAAATTTTTTACATGTGAGATTTTCTCTTCTAGGACTGCAATTAATTAGTGAGCTAGATTAAAGTCCTTCAAAATTATGACTATATATTGTTATGGACTGAATTGTGCCCGCTGCCCTGCCAAAGATATATGGAAGTCCTAACCTCCAGCATCTCAGAATGAGACCTTATCTGGACATAGGGTTATTGCAGATATAATTAGTTAATATATGGTCGTACTGACCCTAGCCAGGTAACTCAGTTGGTTGGAGCATCGTCTTGATACACCAAGGTTGTGGGTTCAATCCCTGGTCAGGGCACATACAAGAATCAACCAATGAATGCATGTATGGTCAATGTTTCTCTACCTTCCTTTCTCTCTAAAATCAATAAATAAAATTTAAAAAAGATGTGATCATGCTGGAGTAGGGTGGGCCTCTACTCCAATGTAATACGACTGGCGGCCTTATAAGAAGAGAAGAGAGACTTGAGGGAGAATATGGCCATATGGAGACAGAGGCTGAGAATGAAGTGATAAACCTACTGGCCATGGAATCCCAAGGATTCCTAAGAACCTCAGAAGCCAGGAAGAGGCACCGAAGGATTCTGTCCTAAAGCTGTCAGAGAGAGCATGGCCCTGCTGAACCTTGATCTCACACGTTTAGCCTCCAGAACTGTGAGAAAATAAATTTCTGTTGTTTTAAGCCATCAGTTTTTGGTAATTTGTTGCAGCAGCTGCTGGAAACTAATACATCTATGTTGCCAGCACATATGTTTCCCTGGACCAAGAGAGGTTCTGTAGAATCCATTAAGGTCTTTGTGATGGAGGCAGTTACAGACCAAGAACTGGGCTAGGCACAACTCCTCGGAAGCCCCAAAATTCAAGCATCGAGCATGTCATTGTCAGATGCTAACCCAGGATATTGACAAGAGATAATGAACAGAATCAGAAGTAGAGGTAAAAAGACTATTTTTTTTTTAATTTTTGTTATTATTTTATTAAAATGTGTGCTATGTTACATTGTTAATGAGTGTAAATAGGAGGGGATTACTCTCCAGCTTCTTCCCAAATTTTCACATGGAAGATTCTACTGAGAACTAAATCAATGCCAAATATATCCAGTCCAGCAGATCAACTATCTTAACTTTGTTCAATTTGTCTTCTTGCTATAGTACTGAAAAGTATATAATGTAAGTACACATACTATATAGTAAGAATCCTTCAGCATATTGGAAAGTATAAAAAAAGATTGAGTGAAAGAAAATTCTAGCAGATACACTTTTGTTATAGAATAGCTTATCACACCTAAGCCAAAATAGAATGCATAACAAAGAATAGTAATAACATTTTCCTCTTTGATGAATAACTTATGACCAACAAATAACATTTTTTTTCAGATTTGTACATTGTATATAAGTTATATGCTCTTAAATTCAGGACCAGAAATTTGAGTTTCTGTTCAAAGGAGTACGTTGAGTAAGTCATCGGTAAGTGTTTGGAAACAATACCATCATTCCTTACCCACATTTTCATCTCCTCTTGCTTTTCTTATCTGAGTAGGTGCTATTGTCATTCATCACAGGATCCCTCCAGCCAGAAACGTGGTTATCCTTTTTGGACTTTTTCTCGCTCTTCCTCACATACCCAATGAATCTTTAACTCTTGGCACTTGGTCCTCATTATCATGAATGTCATTCACTCCTTAAGGAAGGGCCACCCTCATTTTTTATCTGTGTCAATAGAATAACCTCCCCATCTCCACTCTTAAAACCTCTAGCTCATTCTTCAGATCTAGGCAGGAGATAATTCTTTGCTTATTTCTCTAAGAATAACTTAATTATTCTAATGAGAATAACTTAATCAATTCTAACGAGCAAAGAAACCTGAGGGAGAGTTAGAGAACCAAAGAAGAATTAGGCCCGTTTGCAGGGGAGGATGGTTGGGGAATGATTCCCTGATATTATTTACTGATACCCAAGGTCCAGGACTTGAGTCCTTAGATTCCCATGAGAATTCTATATTCTTACAACATAGTTCCTACACTGAGCACTTCGCCCGTTACACACACACACACAAGCTTCTGTTAACTACCATTTTATAAACTTGTCTCTTGCTCTTTGGATGCAAGGGAGAGGTATCCCTTAGCAAGAATTTGCCACATAGTAGTCTTCTTGTCTCCCCATACTCACTGAGAGATCAAAGTTTGTGAATTCTCCATCTTTGTCTTCCTAACATGCATCTGCACTCAATCCAACGTTGTTAAAAAATGATAAATGAGAACAAAACTAAATGAAGGAACCTCGACTATTTAATAATTCAGCTGCTGGCTTTTGTGTAAAGTAA
>PVJI01014351.1:0-44390 GCA_004026765.1 Micronycteris hirsuta
CAGGGCTCTTCCCACCTCCATTTGCTTCTGTTTATGGAAACCAAACCAACTTTTCTCTGGTGCCTTTGTCTCTGGCTTAAGGGAAAAGGTCTAATTACTATTTGCTCAAGGAGCCATTTTTAATAAATCAAACATTTATTTTTCTGGCTGAGTCATACAACCTGCACACAGTTAATTTTCATTAATTAAAGAAATCAAGCCAACTTATACCCATTATTCAAATTTAACTATTTTCCATGCAAACCAAGGTACTGCAGAAGAAAATTCCAGTTGAATAGGCTAATGTCCTCTTTACATTTTTGTCATCCTAACCACATTTTGACAACCATAAATAGAATTTTGAAAAGAATCTTTATAAGTTGAAATGAAGAGTATAAAATTATACCCTGGGTATAGGAGATTTAAAAAGTCTTTAATAGCACTTATTCAGAAGATTCATTCAGAACAAGGGCTCTTTAAAACAAGACTCGGACCTGTGACTGCGCACTCAGTATGCGGGAGGCACAGTGCCAGGCATTTTATGCCTGATCTCATTAATCGTCAGAACAAACCTTCAAAGTAGTGTTATTCGCTGTTTTGTAGAAGAGAAGTAATGGGACCAGACGGCGAAAGCTCACTTGATGCTCCTTCCTGATCACTTGTCGCCATCCGACTTCCCAAAACACTATCCTGATTTCCAACACCATGGCTAGTTTCGCCTCTTCAGAAAATGGATATGTCAACTTCTGTGTGTTTGTGAGCTTCATCCACGTTTCACTTAACTGAAGTTTTTTATTTTCAATGTTTTAAAGTGTGAACGCTAATATAAATATTCCTACACATGTTCTTAGGTAATATGTGCATGAATGCAAGTAAATCATTTTACTCACACATGAAGTAAGAGTTCTATAAATGCTACCTATGAGTTTTACTGTTATTAAGATTTTTATAATTAGTAAAATACATGACTAAAACTGTTTATAATTTCTCCACTAGAGACTGAGTTCTTCTCTACTAATTTCTTGGTTCACTTCCAAAATCATTCTGATATTAAGAAAAAGATATACCTTTACAAGTGGATGTACCTATCAGTTACTACTCTAAACCTTAACAAGAACCACTCTAATTAGCACAAACACTCTTTATGTTAACATAAGAATGGCAAGTACTGGCAAACTGCCTTTCCTTGCGGTTCAGTTCTTAGACTAACAGATGAGACAGTGGGGTGCATGCTTTATACCTTGACTCCAGCAATGGTTCAGATATAGATTCTCCTGATACTGTGGACAAGACAAAGAATGAGAACTATAGATTGGTACAATTAGGTACACTTGTAAATGGTGAAATAACTGTGCTTAATGGCAGATGACAGGGCATGACGGACCTTGTTCGTACACTGGACCAACTTCTGATCAATATTTTTCTCACATGCTTGGATGATGATACGTTCAGGCTGACTTCTAATGTTTACAGTCCGCAAATTCCAGCTTTGATAGTCTTCCACAGTTAACGACACCCACGCAAATTTGTTAGGCAAAGGAAATGCAAAAAGAGTGATAGAATATCAGTCTATATTTGCAAATTGGCAAATAGGAGATTTTCTTGTCATCTACTACTTCACATGGAAAACTGGAGGCTATAATTATGGCAAAAAGAAAAAAGAGAACAAGTTTCCGAACCAGGTGAAAGGCTGTTTTCCATGGAGCGGAGATGGCCAATATGATATCAGAAGTGGTTGCTTTTAGACTTGCAACAAATCCATGATCTAGATACCAAGTAGGAAAATTTAATACATTCAACAATGCAGTCAGAGAATTTAATGTCTTTGGATAACATACCTAACAAGGGAAAATGTGTTTGATAATGCTTTAAAATTGTTTATATCTACAGGGTTTGATTTTATCTAGTATGCATTAATTACAGGCTAATAATATAATTAGTCATATAACTAAAAAATGCTAAGGTCATTTAAGACATTTTAATAATCTCCATCAATGTTTTGCATACTGTATGTATGTGTGATTTATGCTTAGATACTTAATATTAGTTGAGGTTATGTTAACTTCATCTTTTAAAAGAATATTTCATTTTGACTGTAGGACATGGGACAAATTTTTGCACATTTATTTTGTGTGTAGAAATCCTGCTAAATGACAATATTTTAAAGTATTTAAGAATACTTTTGTATTTCCTATGTAATCCCAATCATAATCTGTGAATAATGACAGTTTTGTTTTTTATTTTACAATCTTGTATCTTCTATGTCATTTTCTTGACTTATTTTATTGGTGAAAACATCCAAAAATAGATATCATAAAATGTTTATGGCTTATTTTTCTCAAACTCAAGGGCAATAATTTCAATGTTTTATAGATTAGCGTAATATTTGTTCTAGGTTTTTGCAGATAATTTTTTATCAGGAAAAAAGAGTATTTCATTCTATTCTCAGTTTGGTAAAAATACTTTTGAGTAGATGTAGAATTGCATCAAATTTCTTTTCCCCTGGTGTTTTTCTTTTAATCTGGTAACGTGTTATTTCATTAATTGGTTTTCTAATGCATCATCCCTGGGATCTCATTGACTATGTAATCTATGGCAGTTTGGCTTTGATTCAGTTAAACTGTTTTTGCTGTTAACAAAGGGCCTCCTAGTACCTCCTTTCAATTGCCCTTTTATTAATATCAGGAAGTATTCATTATTTTCTCTTTGTACCACTCCTTGCTGTTAGTTGCTTCGAAACCCTTGTCTCTTGGTTTTCCTCCTCCATCTGACTGCTTTCTAGCCTTTTCTTTGATTTCTTCATCCACTGGTGTTCCTCAGGGCCCTCAGAGCCTCATCTGTGGAATCAAGTATGTGCTGATGACCAACAAATCTGCGCTTGCAGTTCAAATTCCTCTTCTGAGGGGCAATAACAAATACCCAAGTGCCCAATCCATCTTTTCACTCAGATGACTTACAGATATTCCCAAATGTTCAAAACAGAACTGATCATCGTCTAACTCTTCTTTCTCCCACCCGTTGGCCCCTAAACCTGCTCTCTGTCCAGTGAGTGCCCCAGGTTACAGTACTCCATGCATCCAGGTGCAAAACAGGCCTTCACGCCATTGCAGGGCCATTTCTCTTTTTATAGCCCTCAAAGCCATTGCCAAGCCTTACTGATTCTGCCTCCTAAATGCTTCTCATAGTCATGAATTTCTTTTTTCTTCAAGGCCATTTCTCTTTTTATAGCCCTCAAAGCCATTGCCAAGCCTTACTGATTCTGCCTCCTAAATGCTTCTCATAGTCATGAATTTCTTTCCACCTCTAGACATTAATGTAGTCAAAGCTATTATTCTCCTCTCAAAAAAACCATCAATTTTCTTTATTTCATTCAGCCTGGCTCTAAAAATTTCCTTCCTTCCTCTTTCCCTTCCTCCCTCCTTTTTTATCTTCAACTGAGAACATTTTTTTTCATTGCTTTTAGAGAGAGAGGAAGGGAGAGAAACATGGTGTGAGAGAGAAGCACTGACTGGGTGCCTCCCCTACGTGTCGAGATGGGGAATCATAATGGGCACGTAGACACCTGGGGACTGAGGATCTAACCCGCAACCCAGGTGTGTGCTTCCACAGGAATAGAACCCACAACACTTTGGTTGTGGGACAGCTGACTGAGCCACAGTGGTCAGGGCCTTCCTTGCTCTTTTATTTTCTTCCTATAATTTCAATTATTTGTCCTAAATTAAAATATTTTTTATATAATTTTTCCATAGTTCATTATACAAAATTGTTTTTGAATTATACACTTTTAAAAATTAATGAATAGAATTTAATTGAGGAGTGTAACAGATACATTGAAAAGGACCAACTTTTTTTGACAATTTCATTCATTTTTTTGGATGTGGTTTGGCAACACTTGAATACTTAATACTAACAATAGAATATTTCTTTGCTGACACACCAAGACACAAAGTCTGTAACTCTGAGTTCATGTCTGATGCATTAATGGCTTTTGTCAAAATCATTGTTCCTAGAATGTAGAACAGATCCTTTTGTTTACTATTTCCTTATTTTATCTGAAATGATTTTCTACCTATTTTCTGTCTGTTAAGGCCAAAGTGACAGCGTTGTGCTGGCCCAAACAAACAGAACAAATACAAAGATAAAGAGCAACACTTGGGAACATGTTTAACTGTGAATATGTTATTCCGTGATACCTGAGGGACATTTAATTGAAATTATAGTAAATTATCAGGTAGAAGACTTTAATTTCAGGAAAGTAGTCTGGTTTTGGTTTTTTTTTTTTAATATTATTTGATCAGTCCAAAATATGACTTGCCAGTTTCCTCATGAAATTTTAAATACCTTCAAAACCCCAGGGGAAAATCGCCTTCCTTTCTCTCCCAAACAGTAATATTTGTAGTTACTTTTTCTCTGGTCACATTTTATCTCATTGTTTCTTTCTGTGTTTTCACTATTTTATAGATTTCCTAATGCTTTCTTTTTTCTTTTTTTTTTTTTTTTGTAGTAACCTACATTGCATTTAGAAAAAGTTCTAGTGCATAGCAGGCACTCACAAAATATATTTAATGAATAATAACTAAATTATTTAGATTATCTCCGAGCTTTCTTTGAAAAACAACTAAAATATTTGGATCCAAATAGTACAATATTCCAGGTGAAGAGTAAAGTACAAATCAATGCAAAAGAATCTGACCAATATTTGCATGCCAACATATTTGACTTGAACCTTTCAAACATTACCATGAGTGGAAAATTTCCATC
Organism: Micronycteris hirsuta; assembly: GCA_004026765.1. Lineage (NCBI taxonomy): Eukaryota > Metazoa > Chordata > Mammalia > Chiroptera > Phyllostomidae > Micronycteris > Micronycteris hirsuta. Next base: position 4,741 of record PVJI01014351.1, read on the forward strand.
CATGCCAATGATAAATGGAATCTCAAACTGGTTTAGAAATTAGTAGCACTTTCAAAGAAATAAGAATATTTTCACAAAAATATGTGAGACTGTATTTTAGCAGATCTTTCTAGATTAAGATTGGAATTAGAATAAAAGAAGAAAGATTTTCTTAAGTATATATGAGAGTGCATTGAACAACAGCAGGAGGCTCTACTTAAGACCGGAATTGCAAACAGAAGCAATGACGATAAGTATCAGAAATGGATGCTAGTCTTCAATAGTTGTTTGATGATTAATTTATCACTGAGATGTAGTGTTAGAGATTTGGATTTTTTTTCCTGTGGAAATGCGCACTGGATTGGATGTAAGCTTTCTGATACTGTCAGTAGCAGAATTCATCATTGGAATGTTGGGGAATGTGTTCATTGCACTGGTAAACTGCTCTGAATGGATCAAGAAGCAAAACATCTCTTCAGTTGACTTCATCTTCACCTGCTTGGCTATCTCCAGGATCATGCAGTTGTGGTTGTCCCTGTGTGGCTCACTTGTAACGGGACTATCTCTGCTACCATATTACAGTTATAAACTAACAAAATCTCTGACTTTCCTTTGGAGAATTACTAATCACTTGAGTAACTCTCTCGCTACCTGCCTAAGCATTTTCTACCTCCTTAAGATAGCTCATTTCTCCCACTCCTTTTTCCTCTGGCTTAAGTGGAGAATGAACAAAGCGGTTCTTGGGGTTTTTGTATTTTCTTTGCTCTTTCTGATTTTTGACTTTCTGTTGCTGGAAACTTTTAATGATCTCTTCCTGAATGCAAGTAATTTTACTTTACATACAGATGAAAGCAAAACTCTCTATGTTGAAACCATGATTTTTCTTAGCTTGACCTCTTTATTTCCCACGGCTCTGTCCCTGACCTCGGTGCTGCTTCTATTTCTGTCCTTGGTAAGACATATGAGAAACCTGCAGCTTAACTCCATGGGCTCCCGGGACTCGAGCACAGAGGCCCATAAAAGGGCCATAAAAATGGTGATGTCTTTCTTTTTCCTCTTGATCGTTCATATTTTTGCCACACAAGTGGTAAACTGGATACTTCTTATATTTGCGAACCACACGTCTGCAAAATTTGCCCAGTTGGCAGTATATGTCTTTCCCTCAGGCCACTCATTCCTTTTGATTCTGGGAAACAGCAAGCTCAGACAGACAGCCTGGAAGGTACTGTGGCATCTTGAAAGCTTCTTGAAAAGAAAAACATTGTTACAGCTGTACTGATAGGGTTTCTGGAGTTTTTTCAAAGATAATAACTTAATGAGGAGACTTTGAGGACCAATTTTCACTTGACAGTTTTTTCTTCCCTACTGGGTTCCTTCAAAAATTGTTAAACATAATAGAATTTTCCCTTAGAATTGGTGGCTTTTGATGATAATTCACATATGGCCAGCCAATGTAATTTTGAAAGTAATATTTTTTGTTTAAAACATGGTTGCCAGTATTTTAAAATCTCAAATATTTTTTAAAGTGAATTTAATTATTTAATTTTATATGTAAGAGATCTGTGTAAATGCAACTCATGTGAGGGAAGAGGCATACAGTTCTTTGGAAATCAAGATGAATTACAAATTTGACTAGGTAGAAGACCTATAAAATGCTGATAAAAAGTTAATTGGGCAACTAGTGTCACAGATGGGAAAAACATGACCTCATATCTTAAAGGTCTTTTTATTGAATGAAAAAGCATTCATTCATGTTATTATAAGTCTTATTGAAAACAAGGGAATGAAATGTTTAAGAATAAAAATAATATTTGTAGTGCAAAAAGATCTTTAAGTAGAAACTGTAAACACATACTTATAATATTAATCTTAATTTGAAATTCCCAATCACAAATATTTTTGATGTATCTAAGCATTTATCAATTGTGCTAAATTCCAGGATATGTAATATACATTTTTTAGAGTGACAAAAAAGGATATTTCTACCATGTTATATAATAGACTTAAAAATATATAGAAGAATTATTCCTTAATTCAAAATCACATCCATATTGTTACTATAAAAAGATCATAACTATATTTTCAGAATGATTATGCTTATATCTGTGTACATATATTTTGTTGTAATCTGATCACTAGAGTTTTTGAGAACCAGTTAGAAACAGGTCAATAGGGAAGGCATTGAAAGCAATATTTATAACAGAACACTACACTGTAAATTTTGGAGGTTCCTAAGTACATACAGTGCTGATTCACTAATAAAGTACATTCATATAAGGTAGCTACACGTTGTAAATAAGGTTAAGGGTGGGAAAGTGTGCTATCAAAATTCAAATTTGATGGTATGGATTATAATGTTGTACAGGCGCTATACATGTATAGATAATGCAAGTCTTTAAAAATGAAGAATTTTTTTAATGGTTTACCTTTGACGTGTTTTTTAAATTGTGTTAAACACCCCCCCCCAATTAAATGGTGATAAATATGTAGATTGTAAGTTAATACTAATGGAGCCAAGCAAGAGCACTGCTCTAGGGCTGTTCCTTGGAGCTGGGAGTGATGGTAGAATTAACATTTTCCCTGTCCTCCTGCACCACATGTTATGAACTAAACAGCAAGTGTGTCTAGGCTATATGGTACTCCTGGGTATCAATAACAGTAATGATATTGGTAATGGTTTTAATGATAAGAAATATAGTTTCTATTTTACTAAGTAATTCACATTTTACAAAATCAAATGTACATATATTATTTTGGACACCAATTTAGCATTTAACAAAGATTATCACTGTAATTATCTTGCAAGATGATATACAAAACAAGTTGAATACATTTAGATTCAGATATTGAGTTTGTTAGATATTCTTTCATGCAAATGACTTGAAGATAATCCTGTACTCTTTATGATTATAACCAAAAACATTATTTAGTTTTTAGTGTTACTGAACTTTTCTTTAGTAAGCAAGCTAAAGTAATTGAGCCAACTTATGAGCAACTCTTGCTTCTGATAAGTGGGCCATAGGCATAAAAGAGTAAATGTGTAACTAGGAGTTAAGTCCATACTTATGCAGCAAACTTATGGACAGGGGACTATAAAGAAAGAACAGGGCCCTATTTTTGACAAAGAAGTACAGCAATGGACTAGTAAAAGAAGACCAAGCCATAGGTTGGGGCTTTTGCAATTGATGTATTGTAATCTGCATATTTGAATAGCAAGTGAGGTCAAGCTCTGCACCTCCACTTTCTCCATGACGCAAGCCTTTGTGGGGACTCAGCAACAGCCAAGCCATCATCCAGGAAGAGCAGCTCCCAGCACATGCACTGCCAATCCCGTACGCTCTGGGGAAGAGAGACTGACATGACCATGTCCTACTTGTGTTGGAGAAAAAGATATTACCACTGATTTATTGTTAACTACCCTCTCTCACTCACCAAATAAAAGCTCAGTTTTAGAATTTGTGTGTAATCATTGTTTATTTCAATTTGTCTGCCCCAGTGATTTATAGGAGAGGAACAAATAACTCATTTCTACTGATGAAATAGTTGTATCTCTGATCCTTAGGTTTACTGCTGAAGACATCAGATAAGACATGTATCAAGTGCAGCAAGGCACATTTTCCTGAACCCAGTGGGTGAAGATATCAGATAGAAACCCATACCTATCCTGATCGCTGGGGAAGAGACACACCATTTTCCTCAACATCTCAGGTGGTATATTTGTTCTCCATTAGTAGATGGTTTCTTGCCAAATCTTGATTAGACCCTCTTTCCTTCAAGCAAGGAACACCCTCTAAGGGCCACTTGGATCATCACACAGTCATTTTCAATTCCATCACTGGGGACCCTGGATATGTTGACTAGTGTAATGTATGTACTATTCAGGACCTTAGGACCAATCTTCACAAGAACAGATTGATCTGAAATGTTTGTTTGATGAATCTGAGAAACATATGTAGGCAAACTTTTTTTTATCTCCTTGTATACCAAATCCCATGTCACAGACTATAGCTTTTCAAATTTTACTTTTTAAAAAATATCGACTTAAATGTCTGACCATTCTTACTTTGTGTATGAGACTCTAATGCTTACCGTTAGTATTAGAGTGGGGGTTGGTGTTAGTAAGTTAGACTGGCCTATCTCAGGTCTGTCCTGAGGAAAAGCCAGTTTGCCCTCTAAGGATATTGGGGGAAGGGGGCAGTAGCCCTCAGTTGTGAAAATTAAAAGAGTATGCTAGATGAAACAAAGATCTACAATGAATGTTCGTGGATAGAAGTGATTAAGCTGGGCAAATATCCTCCATTTGTGAAAGATGAAATCTGTGTCCCTTCAGGCTGTTGTCCTGGCCTCAGCTATTTGTTTCTTGGGCTAGGTTATAGTCAAAGAAACAGGAAAGGTCTCTTTAACCAAAATAAACACCAAACTCAGTTCTTTACTGACAACCAAAGGAGTCTTGCCTGAAAGGTCCAAGTTGTGATTCAAAAAAAACCAGGAGAATTTCTTTACTGGCAAAGAAATGTAAAAGCTTGCTATTGATAGGATCCGACAGATCATCACAACTAGGGGAGCATTTGTTTGCATGCTTTTCTGAGACGAAAGGTGGGCTTGGGGAGGGAAAGGATAATGGAAAGAGTCAAAGAGAAAGCTCATGTATGTTATTTCACTGGAGATGTAACAGACACAGGGAGGAAACAGGAAGACTTCAAGCCTAAAAAGGTAGTATTAATGAGAGGAGCTCATAAGATCTTCAGCTGAATCACCTTATTTACACTCACATAAAGTAGTTCATCACTATACAAGTATATACTCAATATCACTCCAGAAGCCAGGTTTTTTTTTTTTTTTTAATTAAGGCAAAGTAGACTTCTGAATGTATTTCCTCACTATTCCTTGGAAGAAATATCATTCTTCCTACTGATTATTATAAATTCAAGGTTCACAAATTTTCTTATTTTCATTATGGTTATCATTATAAATTTAGACTAATTATTTTGGACTGTCTCTGTAGCATAAATTTAATTAATTAATTGTTATCTGTCCAAACATTTTATAATAATCTACTTTATATATATAATAATGATTTTTCATGATAAATATACAATACAACCACTTTAAGAATGAAGCATGTAAATGTTGGACCACTTGGAGTTGTCCCAGAGGCTGCTTATACTAGCCTCATTATTTTTTGCATTCTTTTTTCTTCTTCTTGTTTGGATTGGTTGTTTTTTGTTTCCCTATGTTCCAAATCATTGTTTTGGTTCTTGGCTTTATCTACTCTACTGTCGTTTCCCTGTAAATTGTTCTTTATTTCAACTAGTGTATCTTTTGTTTCTTATTGGGTCTTTTTATGCTGTTGAGATCGTCACTAAGTTCCTCGAGCATCCCTATAACCAGTGTTTTGAACTTTGCATCTGATAGATTGCTTATTTCCACTTTGTTTAGCTCTTTTTCTGGAATTTTGATCTGTTCTTTCATTGGGGCCATGTTTCTTTGCCTCCTGGTTTGGCAGCCTCCCTGTGTTTATTTCCATGTATTAGGCAGAGCTGCTTTGACTCCATGTCTTTGTAGTGTGGCCTAACGAAGTAGGTGTCCTACAGGGTCCAGTGGCACAGCCTACCCTATCACCCAAACTGGGTACTCTTGGTGTGGGCTGAGTACAACCCTCCTCTTGTAGTTGAGCCTCGGTTGCTGTTGGCAGATCAATGGGAGGGATTTACCCAGGCGAGTCAGCTGTGAGGACTGGCTGTGACCACTGACCATCAACCTCTGACCTCTGTGGAGGTTCAGCTGAAGAGGGGCAGGGTGGTGGTGGGGTCTATGGCTGTCCGTTGCGTGTGCTGACCCTGGGTTTTTCCGGGTGGTGTGGACCAAGGTCAGCTCTCACCTCTTTTGCCCAGGGCTACCCTGCCAGAACTATAAAGCAACCCGAGATGGCTGCTACTTAGGCTGGGCTTGGATTTTTCCAGGCAAGGCCACGCTACGAATCTAGGCTAGCTAGTGCTAGTGTCAGGCCTGGGGCTCACCGAGGCCAGCTGTTGCTTGTTTGAGAGGATTTAGGAAGTTATGAAGCACGAGCCAAGACCAGCCATTCATATGGAAAAGCAGCTTGGGTGGGCCAGTAAGTTGGGTGGGGCAGAGTCTCTGGGGATCTCCAAGCAGTTCAAACAGTGTTAGCCAGGTTGATAGAGTCTAAGAATGGCACCAGCTTGCCATCTCTGTGGGGGGAGGGTTTAGTAAAGGGACAATGGCCTTTGCTGTCTTTGATGCCAGATCTTTCAACACTTGCATCCTAGGGGTGACAGAAGGAGAAGAGAAACAGCAAGAAATTGGAGATCTACTTGAAAAAATGAAAGAAAACTTCCCTAATGCGATGAAGGAAACAGACATGTAAGTCCAGGAAGCACAGAGAGTTCCAAACAAGATGAATGTAAAGACACATCATAATTAAAATGCTGAAGGTTAAAGATAAAGAGAGAATCTTAAAAGCAGCAAGAGAAAAGAAATTAGTTACCTACAGGGGAGTTCTCATTAGACTGTCAGCTGATTTCTCAAAAGAAATTTTGCAGGCTAGAAGGGATTGGCAAGAAATATTTAAAGTCATGAAAAGCAGGGACCTACAGCCAACATTGCTCTACCCAGCAAAGCTATCATTTAGAATCTAAAGGCAGATAAAGAGCTTCTTGGACAAGAGAAAACTAAAGGAGTTCATCATCACCAAACCATTTTTTAAAAAAGATTTTATTTATTTATTTCAGAGAGGGGAGGAGAGGGAGAAAGAGAGGGAGAGAAAAATTAATGTGTGGTTGTCTCTCATGTGCCCCCTACTGGGGACCTGGCCTGCAACCCAGGCATGTGTCCTAGACTGGGAATAGAGCCAGCTATGCTTTGATTTGCTGGCCGTCCCTTAATCCACTGAGCCATGCCAGCCAGGGCCCAAACCATTATTATATAAAATGTTAAAGGGACTTATTTAAGGTAAAGTAGATCAAAACTATGAACAATAAAAAGAAAAACTATGTATTTTTCAACAGCAACAGCTGAATCTAAAAAACAAACTAAGCAAACAAGAAGAAGAGAGACAGAATCATGGATACGAAGAGCATTTGGATGGTTGCCAGATGGGAGGTGGGTGTTGGGGAATGGGTGAAGAGGTGAGGGGATTAAGAATACAAATGGGTAGTTACAGAATAGCCATGGGATGTAAAGTGCAGTATAGAAAATGGAGTAGCCAAAGAACTTATATGCATGACCCATGGACATGAACAATGGTGGGGGCAATGCCTGAGGGAGAGGGTGTTGTTGGGTGGAGGGGGACAAAAGGGGAAACTTCAGGACAACTGTAATAGCATAATCAAAAATACAATTTATTTTCCCGATTTCTGTTTCTGATATTTTGTTGTTGGTGCACAAAAATGCTTTCAAGTTCTGAATATTGACTTTGTATCCTAATAAGTGAATTTGGCTGTTTTGCCAAATTCACTTATTAGATTGAGTAGTTTTTGGTGGAGTCTATAGGGTTTTCTATGTACACTATCATGACATTGGCAATCAATGACAGTTTTACTTCCTCTTTCCAATTTGGATGCCTTTTATTTCTTTTTCTTGTCCGATCACTGTGGCTAGGACTTCCAATACTATGTTGAATAGAAGTGGTGAAAGTAGACATCTTTGTCTTGTTCCTGATCTTAGTGGGAAAACTTTTAGTTTTTGCCCTAGTACACTGTTGGTGGGAATGCAGACTGGTGCAATCACTGTGGAAAACAGTATGGAATTTCCTCAAAAAATTAAAAATGGAACTGCCTTATGATCCAGTGATTCCACTGCTGGAATTTTAACCTAAGAATCCTGAAACACCAATTCAAAGAACCTATACACCCCAATGTTTACAGCAACACAATTTACAATAGCCAAGTGCCATGAGTAAATGAGTGGATAAAAAAACTACGGTACATTTACACAATGGAATACTACACAGCAGAAGAAAAGAAGGAGCTCCTACCCTTCACAACAGCATGGGTAGATCTGGAGAGCATTATGTGAAATAAGCCAGGCAGTGAAAGACAAATACCATACAACCTCACCTATAATTGGAACTTAATCAATAAAACCAACAAGCAAGCAAAATATAACCAGAGACATTGAAGTAAAGAACAAACTGAAAGTAACCAGGGGGTGGGGGGAGAGGAATAACAAGGCAAAGAAGGGGAAGGGACATCAAGGAACATTTATAAAGAACCCATGGACAAAGACAGTGGGGGTGGGGTAGGATCAAGGGTTGTGGGGGGGTGGGTAGGGCAGGGGAGAGTGGAGGGGGGAAAATGGGAACAACTGTAGTTGAACAACAATTAAAACATTAAATTAAAAAATATAATTAAAAAAAATTTAAAAATGAAGCATGTAGGGCAGTCCAACCCAGGAGCTGAGACAGATATGTAGTTATTACAAGTTTTTAAAAAATGTGGTTATTAGCTTTGACTTTGAATCCCACTCTTATCATATGATGCTTGTGATTTTTATACCTCGCATTATATCTTTTAGGTTGTGTTTCTTCTTCAATGTAACTATGACTCAAGTATTCTTTAGTGGCTAAGTGTCTCCTGGTTGACTTGTTGCTATGTGGGCTTTTATCGGCTGCTAAACCTTGCCTACCAATAGAGTCCTCGTCTCTGGTAGCCTTCTCCACCATTTTAGAGCTGTTCTAAAAACGTCAGAGATCTTTAGGGCCTTCTCGCTCCACTGCCATGATATCTAGAGTTTCCTACTCACCTCTAACTCCCTGCGCTGGAAGTAGTTCTCTTTTATAATGAAAAGTACAAAGGATCCCACATCTTGCTAGCCCTGCAAATATTTATGATTCTGTATTACTTCATGTTAGGGCCAAAAAGACTAGAGAGCAGTGTTGGTTATGTCAGTATTAGTACATCAATCTTTCATGAGTTCAAACACGTTGTTAAATTTCCTCTAGTTTTAAGGAGTTACTTTCTTTTCTTGCTTTTATACTAGTTTCACTAGTCAAGTCTTATTCATCTTCTTTTGCTATGTTTCCAATAGGATTACCAACTCAGTTAGCACTCATTCCTTTAGCAAATACTTATAGAGGGCCTACAATTTGCCAAGCCCTCCCTGCTTTAGGAATTGGAAATAGATCAGTGATCAAGAGCAAAACTGACCCTTCCCTCATGGAGCTTCTATGGTTGCCAAGGTTATGTAGGGTAAGTGTCTGAGAGTAAGTTTTTCATTGCTGAGGCATCCCTTTCAAAGACATCCATCTTGAACAAACGTATTGCCAGCTGTATGACAGAGCTACTAGTAGAACACCTAGATAGGAAGCCAGGTCACTCTAACGCACAAAGCTCCCTACTTAGAGAGTCTTGGGTAACTAACCTAGGTAACTGACCACTTGAGTGACTCCACTTTTCCCTTCCTGGGTCCTAATTCCCACTTGTATGTTTTTTTTTAATTTTTTATTTTATTGTTGTTCAAGTACAGTTGTCTGCCTTTCCCCCCCACCTCTCTGCCCCCACCCCAGCCATCTCCACCTTCCTCCCCTGCTTCCACCACCCCTTGGTTTTGTCCCTGTGTCCTTTATAGTTGTTCTTGGAAACCCTTCCCCTTTTCCCCCCATTATCCCCTCTCACCTCCCCTCTGGTTACTGTCAGTTTGTTCTTAATTTCCATGTCTCTGGTTCTATTTTGCTTGCTTTTTTCTTTTGTTGATTAGGTTCCACTGAAAGGTGAGATCATATGGTGTTTGTCTTTCACCACCTGGCTTATTTCACTTAGCATAATGCTTTCCAGTTCCATCCATGCTGTTGCAAAGGGTAGGAGTTCCTTCTTTCTTTCTGCTGTGAAGTATTCCACTGTGTAAATGTACCAAAATTTTTTGATTCATTCATTTACTGATGGGCACTTAGGTTGCTTCCAGCACTTGGCTATTGTAAATTGTACTGCTATGAACATTGGGGTGCATAGGTTCTTTTGGATTGGTGTTTCAGGGTTCTTAGGATATAACCCCAGGAGTGGAATTGCCAGGTCAAAAGGCAATTCCATTTTTAGTTTTCTGAATTCATGAATAAAGAGTGAACCTGAGAGACCCTTGCTAGCCCACCCTCAATCCCAATAAAGGCAGCACCCCAAGTCTGCATTATCTCTCTTTCTCTACCTGTGACTTCTTTATGTAGCTGTATACACTGCAGGACTTGTGAGTAATAAGTCTTGTTCTTTAAATTCCCTGATGGCTGTTGCTGAGATGGGTCTTGCAATCATAAGAACCACAAGGGCTGGTCCAGACACAGCGCTGGTTCTGGCGAAGAAATGCCTGGGGGGTTCCCACCAGTAGTATGCGCCCAGGTGAATGCCTCAGGCACCAAAGCATCACTATTGATGACTGAGACCAACAAGAAAGGTTATTTGACAACCAGAGCCCAAATTGGCTGAATTGGGAATGCATTTAAGAGGACCAATGGGCAAAATCCTGTTTTGTTCCTGGAGAATCTTCATGAATTTGTAGCTTGTGGGTAGAAAGATGTTTTTGCCTGGTTTAGGAGGCATTGTAAAGCACGCATTAAGGAGCTCTCAATGAGTGCCAATAATATATTCCAGACCAATTAAGTGAGGGTCCCTATAGGTGGCTCCGAGGCATTACACAGGATACAAATTTACAGCTCCCTAGGTAATTCCAATTTGCAGTCAAGGTTAAAAAATCATGGTATTAGGGTTACTTGTTTGTTGAAGCAAAAAAAGAAACTAAAATATATTTTACTTTAAATTAATTTTTATGGGACAATGGATTTTACCAGAAGCATAATTAATAAAAAGGAGAAACTCCTTCCCAATCTTGTTCCCTTTTTTGTTCTTTTAAACCATATATTTTTCTATTGTCTTTCTCTCAGTTAATAATAACTTTTTCAGAATCATATAGGGAGTAATTTATTGAAAATGCGGCTAAAAAATTCATGGTAAAATCTGAGAGAGGTTTGATTTTTGTACTCTTGCATATGCTTTTACATCATTCTGAAAAATCATTTCCCTTTTTATGTATTTCTTTGAGAAATATTAAAAAGCTTCCAGACCCAAGCTAGTTGTTCCTATCTGCACAAAACTAGAACTAACTATTGACCGTAGGTTTCTATGGCACCCTCCTCTGTATTACAGCTGCATTTTGGTCAAACTTCTGTCACATTCAATAGTAACAGTTTATCTAATGTTGCTTTTCACACTACTCTGTGAGTTCCTTTATGTTGCTTCCCTTTATTACACTTACTTCGTGTATGATAGTGTCTAAAATATGGATTTCATTATGTGACATTAATGAATAATGCCTGTATTATAGAGATTATTTTTAGAGAAATCTATTAAAATTAAGAAACTTGAATCCAAGCAGCATTGAGTTTCAACTGAAAAAGCAAGTGCAAATCAGTGTAAGGAAATCTTCTCATATTTGCATGTTTGCATACCTGACTTTACTTTTCCAGACGTCCTCACTAGTGGAAGACAGCTGCCAGTGCCAGTGATGAGTGGGCCCACTTCCTGTTCAACTTGGAAATCAGTAGCTGATTGAAAGTATGTTAAAGTTTCTCATTAAGATCTGTGAGACGGGATCTCCTTGCTCATGTTTCAGACCTACAGCTGGAATGAAAGAGAAATCTCTCAGAAGATAAGTGAGACAGTATCTGAAAAGTATGAAATTGGATATTGTTCTATAATTCTGGACAGCATAACAATCAATGAAACGTGGTGTCAGCTTTTGGGATTCTTTTTACAGAAATGCCATCTGGAACTGAAAATATTCTTCTGATAGCTATAGTAGGAGAATTAATAACTGGAATGTTGGGGAATGGGTTCATTGTACTAGTTAACTGCATTGACTGGGTGAAGGGTCAAAAACTTTCATTGGTTGACTGCATCCTCACCAGCCTGGCTCTCTCCAGAATCACTGTTCTTTGCATAACAGTATTTGATTCACTTATAATGGTGCTGTGGCCACATCTATATGCCATTGAAAAACTAGCAAACTGTATTGCTATTCTTTGGACACTATCCAATCACCTGGCTGCCTGGTTTGCCACCTCTCTAAGTATTTTCTACTTCTTTAGAATAGCCCATTTCTCCCACCGCTGCTTCGCCTGGCTAAGGTGGAGAATTAGCAAAGTGCTACTTGTGCTTCCACTGGTGTCTTTGTTTTCTCCGCTTTTCGATCATGAATCAATAGATTTACTTAATCGTTTCTGGACTAGTATCTCTACAAGACATGAAAAAAACTCAACATGGTCTTCAGATGTAAGTAAAACTCTGTATGTGAAGAGTTTGATTGTTTTTGATTTTACCTACTTAATTCCCTTTCTCCTGTCGCTGACTTCACTGCTCCTTTTATTTCTCTCCTTGAGGAGACATATCAGGAATGTGCGGATGAGCTGCAGCTCTAGGGACTTCAGCACGGAAGCCCATAAAAAGGCCATGAAAATGGTGATATCTTTTCTCCTCCTCTTCATACTTCATTTCTTGTCCTTTGTATTGACAAGCTGGTGTTTTCTTACAGTGAAGAAACGGGAGGCCAATCTGGTTACCACGTTAACATTGATAACTTTTCCTTCGGGCCACTCATTTATCCTAATTTTGGGAAACAGCAAGCTGAAGCAAACTGCCCTGGGACTACTGTGGCATCTTAACTGCCACTTGAAAAGGGTGAAACTTTTAGCTTCATAGACTTTTCCAGAATTTTCTATACTCCAAGAGAATTAAATCAATGAGGAGACACTGAAGAGCCATTTTAACTGCTGTTTTTCTCACTGGATTCTTTTAGATACTAGTGAGTATCACAACTTTCCCTAGAATAGCCTACAACTAACAATCTACTCAGCATTTTTTTTTTTAAAGATTTTATTTATTTATTTATTTTAGAGAGAGGGGAAGGGAGGGAGACAGAGAGGGAGAGAAACAGCAATGCATGGTTGCCTCTCACATGGCCCTCATTGGGGACCTGGCCTGCAACCCAGGCATGTGCCCTGACGGGGAATCGAACCGGGACCCTCTGGTTCCCAGCCCGCGCTCAATCCACTGAGCTACGCCAGCCAGGGCTACTCAGCATTTTTAAAAAAGTAAGCATCATTATCATTACAACACTTGTTAGTAACAAAAAGTATTTGAGACAATATGAGTATAAATTATATAATGCAATGTGTATTAATTTTATATGTCCTGGTAAATATTTATTATGTTTATATGTGAGGAAAACACATAGTTATTTAGAAATAAAAATCCCTTCTAAGCTGGAGCAAGTGAAATGTTTTTACAATATTAAGTTAAAAATCTCATGACAGCAGACATAACTTTTAAAACAAAGAAGCAGACTATCATTAGGAATCCCAGCTACAATACATATTATTGTTGCAGAGTAAATCTACTGAATTTATAAAAGGAAATTGAATAATTATTGCTCTGTGTCTAATACTACTTATATGTTTCCTCTACAAGGATCAAAATCATACCTAAACACCGAGTTTGTGTTGGGTGTGTTTGCATGTAAAAGCTGTAGGGAACACTAGCGTCCCTTGTCGAAGAGGACAAACATAACCAACTAACCTGGGATAAAAACAGAAAGTTTACAAGAAAATTCACATATTTGTATAAGTTTTAGAAAGGTTTGTGTGTAAATATTGTGCTGTTGACTTTTATAATAAAATAATTGACATGAAATCAAAGTAGCTGACAATGTATGTAACCATAAGGCCAGCAGGTAGTAGAATTCTGCTTGTTAATGATATTACAACTTTGAATGTGTTTATAATATAATAATTTTAAAGACTATAATTGCAAACATTTAAAAACCATCAATAACAGAGAAATCTTTGCTGGGGTTTACTGTCACGATTTTTCAGTAGTGGAAACAAACAAAGATAAACTGGAAATTATCAATAAATGTTGACTATTGTGTGGGTTATAAGTTAATTTGGATGGGGCCGTAGGTCAAGTCTGATGCTGGGAAGAGCATAGAAGCCCTAAGGGTTTTGTAAAGTGTACTCTTCCTCCCTGGAACTATGCTCCGGGGTGCCCCGATGCATCTCTGATGATAACGACGATGACACATGATATATCCAGACCTACATAAAGACTTAAATTCTTAGACTGTATTCATTATGTTGGAAATGATGTAAGAAATTTCCTGGGTGGGGGCAGAGGAACTGGATAACGGTGGTCAAAACCTCTAAACTTCCAGTCCTAAGATAAGTAAGTACTGGGATGTAATGTACAGCATGATTAGTATAAGTAGCACTGCCTGATGGTATATTTGCAAGTTTCTAAGAGAGTGGATTCTAACGTTCTCATCACAAAGCAAAAGAGGTTTTTTTGTTTCCATATGAGATGATGGATGTCAACTTATTGTGGATAAGTCATTATGCTGTGTACTTTAAATTTATACAGTGCTGTATGTTAATTATATCATAAAACTGATGGGAAAAATAAAAGGAAACTTCCTAATGACTGTAACTGGGATTATTTTACTTTAGGAAAGGTGAAATTCCAATCATACTGGCTATAATTAGGTTCACATGTTGAGGATAGTGTGGTTTGGAAAGTAACCTTTTCAGAAAACAGATTAAAGATGACCTTTTATTTAATAATAGAAGTAAACATATTTACTTTTAAGATTTACATTTTAATGTTACCAAAGTTTTCTTGAATGACTAAGATTTTTAAAAAGATTTAAACAACTACGGACAGCTCTTGCTTCTTATGAGTGGGATTTTGCAGTAGATGACTCATTAGGAGTAAGCCTTCACTTCTTATGTACTAGTTTTGGAGACATGAAGCTCTAAGAAGCAGAGGCCTATTCCTGATAATAGCAGAGAAAATGACTATTAAAAGATGAAGCCTGGCTAACAGGCTGGTCAGTGCCTACCAGTGTAGTGTAGTCCATTCTCCCTAATAAACTGTAATTTTGAGACTAAGCCTTGTGCTTCCTGTTTCCATCACAAGAGCCTGTGTTAAGAGACCTCAGCCATAGTCCAAGGAAAGCTCCTGCTATCACATCTGTAGCTAGTCCTATGCAATCTGGAAAGAATTGTACGCTACTCCGAGACTAAATTATTGAAAAAATGAAGGTCATCGCTTTTTTTGCAAATTACTCCTTCCCAAATAGACTTTTTATAGTTTTGAAATAATGAATTTTTTTTTTTTCAGTTTGCCCTTACCTGAGGAGAGTTGTAAATAACTGGTTTCTCATGCCAAAAGAGGCTTGCATGCCTGAGCCCTGCCCCACACCTAGAATTTCACCTGAGAAGATATTTTAGCGATTAGGCCATGTTGTGTTGAACTTTTGAAAGAAAAGGTTTTGGTGGGACCATACATGGTTCAATACAGATTTCAAAGAATGTAGCAATGTTGAGTCTCTCATAGCTCAGGGTTTTGTCAGCTGCTGTTGATTTACCCTCATGTCCTCGGAGCCAGGGACTTCCTTCATTGAAGTGCGGAGACAATGAAAGGGGGCCACCTGCAAAACCTGTACTCACACTGCCCACTCATTTGTGGCATTGGTTAATGCTGTCCAATGAGATCTATGGTGTGCTGGGTTGCCCAGAAAAAACCTCCATTTAAAAAAACCCAATCAGATGGTTGGTTTGATACATTCAGAAAAAAGTTAGACCACATGTTTTTTTGGAAGGGGGTGATTATTTTTTGAAAAAAAAAATCACAGGTGACAGATGGGTTGTTTTCAATTTTAGCAATTTTGGGGGACCCAATGTAGATATAGCTTCAGAAAGCAGAGGCACCATCTTAACTTGTAGATTGGTACCTCTATTCCTTGCCCCCATGTTCAAATTAGTTTTAAAAATAATTTCCTCTCCTGTTCATATAGAGGTAATCTGACCTTTGAATTTTAAGGCTTTTATTAATTACATTCCTCTTTGACTTCAGTTTAAGATTCTTTCAGAGTTTTCTTTTTTTCAATTAAAAAGCGAAAAGTTTTTGAAGAACAGCTCTTTTACAAATTAAATATTTTTGTTGATTCATGGGTTATAGTCTCTACTGCTGTGCCAATGATTTCAGAGCCAAGACATTCCAGGTACAGTATTTCATCAGTGATATTTGCCTTTTGGTTTTGTGGTTTACTTTTCCTCATTTTGGTTCTTATATAAAGGTATCCCCAATCTACCTCACTCAATATATGAATAACCCACATTCCTCTTTACTGTTTATTGATGCACTCCAATACCTCACTGTGAAGAAATCGACATACTTGGTAATTGAAAACCATTAAGAATGGTCAAGAATTTCATGTTTGCTGCAGAACCCGACCTTGGCAGAAACTGGAAGGGATATCCTCAGATGAATTGCAAATTAAACTAAGAATTCCAGTGTCTTCTTTCCATTTGCTGTAGGCACTCAGTAATGCGCTTGGGCCTTTCAGTTATCCTGAGAGCACTGCCGAGATTTGTATTTGTGGGGATTAGGAGCGAGGGGGCATTGACTTCAACTGCAGAGATTCATGACATGGCCTGGTGGTCAAGAAGTGGACTGATGTGCCTCAATCCAACCCAAATGCTGGGGATTCTGACAGTTATTGCAGGGGTTCTTTCCCTGATCAAATCGCCTGGAAACTTCTAAGTCTACTCTTCAGACTACTTTCCAGGTTCAAAGTTTCTGGCATTACAGTTTTTCTCTCTCTCTCCTTTTGGCCCTATATCCCTAAATCACGGTGTGTCCAACCTTTTGGCATCTCTGGACCACAACAGAAGAGTTGTCTTGGGCCATACATTAAATACATTGTGACACGTTATCACAAAAATATCTCATAATGTTTTAAGTAAATTTACGATTTTGTGTTGGGCCGCATTCTTAGCCATCCTGAGCCTCACGTGGCCTGCGGGCCGAAGGTTCGTCACCCCTGCACACTTTCCATTCCCATCCCTTTCTGTCTCTATGTGTAAGTCCTATTTTTTTCTTGACTCTATTAAGTGCTATTGATGCTCCAACGAGAAAAGCCTCCACTAAAACATGATTGCAAGATTTCGTATAAAATTTAATCAGGCCTCCTCAGGGCAATGACGGGCACAGCTTCAAAATTCATGATTACCTGATCTCCACTCCTTTCCATCCTAGAGAAAGTGTCCTTTCCTGTCTCCCCCTATCCCCTTCCCTCCTCTCCTTCACAGAAAGGCCAAATGACTTTAGGCAGCAGAGTATAAAATACTTGAATTCATACATCAAGTCATATTGAATATTTATAGTCTAATACATAAAACCTTCAATAATTAAGATACTATTACCTAGGTACTACTTCTGTTTGAAAATCTGAGAAAAGAAACAGGATTATTCAGAACTACTTAAATTAAAAAAAAAAAAAAAATTGAACCCCCAGTCAAACGTATCTTTAGGAATAAACTTGAGATTCAGTTGCGGTTTGGTCAGTCCCTATGACCTTGTGAAAGTTATTTAACCTCTTTACGTCCCAGCTTCCTTCTCTGAAAAATAAAGTTGAAACGGTCTTCCTTATAGGGTACGTAGGCGATTTATAGAGATTTTGAATGTAAATAACTTTTCATAGTTCCTGGTATAAAAACCTCAATAAATTTAAAAATGCTGATACTGATATGCTCTTTTAGCCAAGTAATTATGTTTTTACTCTCAATTTTCACAATTATTTCCTACCCTTTATGTTACTATGATCACTATTTCCCTTTCATAGAGTTAAAACTCTTATCAGTCACTATTTCCCATCATTCTTACCAGTTACACTTAAGGAATAAACAAGTTTTTTCCTTTTTGATCAGAATTATACCACCTCTTTGCTTTGTCATGCTTGAAAATCCCTGGACCAATCAGTATTCACAATGGACTGAAAAAGCTCAATTTATGGACAATTAAGTGGTCCACCTTAATATCAGGGGTAAATGTATCTTTATTTACTTTATTGACTAATAGCTATTTGTGGAAAAACCAACTAACTTGGCCTTCACGCAACAATTTTTACTATGTATTTTGCAATAGACAGTGTTCTAGGGGAGACAGCAATGAACAAAGAAAATCTTTGGCTTCATAGATGTGACCTGAAAGGATGCATGAAATTACTCGTAAGATAGAATTGGTTTCCTCAGGGCAAAAATATTGCTTTCACCCCTGGGAAACTGCATTGAGTTGTATCATGTGGGAATAAAAATGCGTATCTAGGTTTGAGAACAACTGTGAAGAATAAAGGTTAAATCAAGGAGCTTTCATTCAGTTCCTACTATGTATTTGCTGATACTCCAGGCTGTACAATACAGCGTTCGCTTCTTCAGCATAACAGAGGGCAGAGCTGAAGAGAAAAGGTCACAGGAGGGGCATCTCTGTGTCTCACCACACCAGGGCTAACAGCAACCTCGTTCCTCTATGTTACAAACTGAGACGCTGGTGTATCTGGAAAAGAGCGAGGCCCACCATTTGAAGTCCCCTGGCATCAAATTACATTTGTGATATTTTAGACTAAAATACCTTAGTTCCTGCACTATAGCACAGCAATATGTAATTGCCAAAGAGAGAGATTCTAGAAATGTCTTCCTTGATATTAAAAAATCTGATAATGAATGAATTAGGCAAAAATATGGCAGCCTATGACAGTGACATAGGTTGATATTAACACAACCCTTAGATAGAGTAAAAGAACCAGACTCTCTAGTCTAGTTAGAGGTTATCTGGGAAAAATTTGACGGAAAAAGTGACTTAAGCTTAGCCTTAAAACACAGGCAGAGTAACCGTGGAGGGGAGAGGGAAGGGTAGGGAAGACAGAACAAAGTTACAGTAGAAAAAGAACGTGCTCAACAGTGTGGCTGGGGATCAGGAGTAATGGGTAGGCAGAACAATCACTAATATCCAGACACGGTGCCAGTTGGGGTGCTTATTTTATAACCCTAGAGTATGGTTGTTTGTTTGTTGCATATAATTAGTGAAAATATAGAACAATGCAAATAGTTTAAATCTGTAGCTTGGGAGATAATAGCTCCTTTCAGGTCAGAGGTCTCACCAAAATCTTCTTGGAGACTCTTCCTCACACGCCTAGGGCTACTACCCTACATATTTCTTTTTTTTAAAGATTTATTTATTTATTTTTAGAGAAATGAGGGAGAAAGAGAGGGAGAAAGCAATGCATGGTTGCCTTTCACATGGCCCCCACTGGGGACCTGGCCCGCAACCCAGGCATGTGCCCCGACTGGGAATCGAACTGGGACCCTCTAGTTCCCAGCCCGCGCTAAATTCACTGAGCTACACCAGCCAGGCTACCCTACATATCTTCTTGAGGACTGAAAACTTCCACTGGAAAAGCAGGCATTCCATGAGTGAGTTTTAAGTTTTATTCATATGTTGAGATACTCTGTTACAACAAATACTATTTATTGTGCACATATCAAGCACTAAAGCAGGCTTATTTGTAATTCTCAGACTGACCGGTCAAGGTGGCTACTTTCCCCATATTTAGTAGTTGAGGAAACTGGGGCTGAGGCAGATGAATGGGCTCACCTAAGCCCACAAGATCAGAGCCTGCATTTTAACAGGGGTCTGCTAATTTAAAAACCCACTCCTTACACCCTGGTGGCTCTTAGCCCATGGTGTACATTTCAATTACCTTAAAAATTAACTTAAGTGAAATATATTTAAGTTAATTTTTAATCAAATGACTATAGATAATTAAGAAAAATCAAAATAACACTGTTAGACTGGTGGTAGAAAACAGCAAACCTCTACCTTTTCTCTACCCATCTCCATTTTCTCTAGACAACCACTTTGAACTCTTAGATGTTTATTGCAGTTTTTTTAAATAATACGTTCAATTCTGCTTTTTGTCTGAGTCTCCCCCTCCTCTCCAGCACCCCATGTTACACAATCACTTGTTATATCTGTGTTTCATGTGCACATAACCATGACTGACTTTATGACTAGTATTATTTGCAGTTGAGGCATGCAGTGTAGTTCTTTAAGAATTTTATTTTTTCTGGGGCTCCTAAGGCCCTCAGCGTTGCTTTCTTATTTTTAAAAAATGTGCAGACCACTATCCAGACTCCCTGAAACACTAAAAATCTCCTGGCTCTATATTCAAACACACCAGGTATTCTCAGTTTTTCTTTTTGAGACTCCACCTGACTCTCCATCTTTAGGCATTTCTTACTACCTGCTGTCCTGTTCCACACTCCTCCCTGATTAATAGTTACATTGCTGTCTTAGCAACTTTATGGCTACTCTCTAACAAAACACCATTTTCCTCATCAGTAAGACAGTATCTTTCAACTTCCCACCTTATAAGGACACCACTCCCGTTCCTTTACCTTCCCCTCCTCCTTTTAACATCCCCACTTGAAAACATGATCAATGCTGACATTTGCATTCTACTTTGTAACCGTAATTAAGTTTTCTCTTAAAAGAAAAAGACCATACACGACATTTATATAAATTATTATCATTATTTAAATGTTATTCATTAAATAGTCAAGATTTGTGCTGTAACTGGAGTTTCTTCTCTTTGGCACCACGGTCTTGAACCATGCTCCTCACAGGAACACTGAGATAGAGTCCATTTTCTTACACTCCAATCCTCTGTTCAAAACCCTGCAGCATTTTACAGTGTTTGGTATTAGAAGGATGCTTTTCCAGTAATTTTCTTTTTCCACTGAAAATTTCTGATTGTCAAGTCTTTTTTTCCTGTGGGATGAATATATGGCTTCCCCATCATATCCTTAAGATCTTTTAGCTTCTTACTCATTTAATATCTTGCTTAGAATGCAATCCAATATTCCCAAAATTTATGATATTTTAATTTCAACCATAAACTTGTATTTTGCATCTTTTTCCTGAAAACTTTAGTAGTCTCCCTTCTTTATACTACATCCCATTCGTCCTAATTTTAAGGATGCATAGCTTCTTAAATACTGTCGTGGCCTTAATTAAATTCTTCACTGTTCTGGAAAATCCCGTAGGTCCTCCCTCTCGTTACAGCAGGATTTCTGCGACCGTCTGGGGAGCCTGGCCGAGGGCGCTGAGCGCAACCGCAGAGGGGGACTCTCGCGAGACGGAGGAGGCCTGACCGCAACTCCGCTCCGCTCCGCAGCCGGGCCTCCTGGGAGTCCGCCATTGCGCTGGCCCACAGACCGTTAGCGTGGCCGCGGCTCTAAAAGTGTACCTGCAAGCGGATGTTGAGGATCACCGAGCCCGCGACGTAGAAGTACGGGAAATTCGTGCGCAGCTGCCAGGCTAACTCGAAAAAGGCGAGCAGGGTGCGGGAGAGCCCCTTGCAGAACACCCCGTAGGAGGTGGGGGCCGCGGCCGGGCTCGAGACCCCGAGGACCAAGGAAGACGGAGCCGCCGCGATAGCCATGGTGTCGCTGCTGGGTGCCGAGGGTCACCGCGGGCCGCGGACTCTGACCAGTGACCAGGCCGGCGAAGGGCAGGCACTCTGAGCGGTGACTGTTCCTCCTCTGCGCCTCCGTCTACGGCCGCTTCCTCCCCTGCGGCTCCGCCCCTTCCTGTCTGCCGCTCTTAATGACAGTGAGCGTTTAGAGTTTAACCTGTGGCGGTGCAAGACCGTTATTTATATGTATGCTATACACGTTATTCCGTGTGACATTTATGGACAGACTTACAGATATAATTTTCACTTTAAAATGATAGTAAGCTTAAAAGGAAATACAAAATAAGTACGTTCATGTTTGGAAGTTAAAATCTATTCCTGTGTTCTCCTTTTGGATTTTTTGTATTCTAAAACATATCCTGGAATTGAATTTTTCCTGTATGTCTAGAAATAATTTTTTTTTGTATTTACAATTACAATTTACAACGTATTTATCATTTTGCAGTGTTACAATAAAATCAGTGCAATTTTTAACGTGCTAAATGCCACCAGAAAACATCACAAAGTATTGTTCTTCAAGAATTGTTCATTAACTTTACTAATCACTTACTGTTATTTACAGAAAATTTTGCTCGTAAATTAGGAAAACTTTAAAAGTAGGGCAATCCTGAGGTGGGTGGGGGAACTGACTGAGGAACAATAGGCAAAATTTCTCAGCTGCAAAATATTTGTGTTTATAGAATCCAACAATATTACTTTCTATCTTCCTTCCCTCCTTCCTCCCTCCCTCCCTCCTTTTTTTCCTTCTTTCCTTCCGTCCAATAGAGGTGAAATTCCTATAGTAAGATCTGAAGCCTGTAACATGTAGATTGTGTTCTTAATGCTCTAATTGGTTTTTATTTTTCAGGTTTTCCTCTGTATAGAGTTAAGTAAGTATTTATAACTTCACTTGCAGGTATAAAGAAGCATTCTGTTACTTTGACCTAGAGAACGTTTAAAAGGGGAGGCCGTCTTTAAAGTTATATGGATGGATATAGTAATATTGTTGAGAAGAGTAAAAATGGAAGATGTAATGTAAAGATTCAAATCAAGGCCACTCTGTGGGCCATTCTATCAGGAAATATTTAAAAGGTGGCTTACATGTACCTTTTTCCATAAGTTTAATCCATCTTTTCAGAAAAGTTTTTGCCACAGTTTATATCTAGGGAATTACCCTGGGTATATGGCAAAACAAAAATAACATTGAACATATTTATTTAATAAGCTTTTGGTATCTGTTGTACTTTGCTAAACATTCTTACATGCAATATTGAATATTTTTATGCCATACATCATGACCTAATATAATGACCAAAAATATCAGATTTTTAAAAACAGCGAAATTAAATTATAGCTTTATTAGTTACAGAAACTGACATCATTTTTTTTTTTAAAGTTTTCATCGAACAAACAGGAGTTAAATGATTTTTCCTCAGTCATGAACAGGTAGCATTAGAAGAAACAGTATTATTACTCTTCCTCAGGTAATATTATTTTAATGGTAGTAGCTGGCAACTCCCCCTTTTTATGAGCTTGTAATATGTATAAAGCATTTATTTAGAGATAAGCATTTTTCTCAATAAAGCTTCATTTATCCCCCCCGAAAGTATTTATTATTCGTTTCCATCTAATAGATACAAAATTTAGAGGAATAGATGGTTAAAATAACTTAAAGGCTAGTACAGTTGTATCTGAAAAAAAAAAAAGCTAAACTAATGAAACTAAAAGGAATAGAACTTTAATAAGATGAGCCACAGTTCAAAACAAAATAAAACCAAAGCGAAAATCATGTCTAAAATGGGATTATTTTGAAATGTAAGATACACATTTTAATTTATTTTTAAGGCTTCATTTATAGTTTTAAAACAGGATATGTATACATATGACTAAACAGCATAGCTGACATAGACCAAGCGTATACTGGTACACTTTGGAGAACCCTTTGATATGCTGAGAGTAGTACTGGTGCAGGCAGACAGTAAGAATAAGTAATTGTGCTCTTTGGGGAGAGCAGTAGTAATTGATAAGGTTGATAACAAAGGAGTCTATGGACACTATAGTGGGAACAACTCCCCAGCGCTGACATGCAAAATTCCGGATCTCCATGACAGAAATGGCCCAATTCATCAAAACAGCCTCCCAACTTGGCTGGCAACTGCAGGTGGCATGCTGGACACAAGGATGGGGGTACTGGACTCGGTGAAAAGCTGTGAAGAAATGAGTTCAGGCAACCATATGTGTTTATACACATATACCCCAACAAAGGGCATTGGTTTGACCATGGCCAAAGGGTCTAAGCATGGTTGTAAATATGGTATTATCTTAGTTGTAGTTCTTACATGAAGAAACAAAACGACTCTGTCTGTTTTAGATAACACATTAAAGAAGATTGAACAACTTGGAGAATCTATAGTCTGGCTGCAGAATGTGGTCAGGAGGCGCTAAAATCATCCACAAGACCACAAATCACTGCAGTTTGATAGAGTGAAGTCTACACTGATGCCCCATTGCAGAGAGAACAAACAGGCTGCGCTGCAGAGAGTATAGACAGCTGATTATTTCACCAATGTGGTGGCACTTCTTTGCTAGACTGGTTTCGGTATGGTCCCTGTTTCTTGGCCTACAGGATTCTATTTGACAGAGCATAGGCTGTATTCCCACATATAATTTCAAGGGTGCCTGGGAAAGTGAATGTCTCATTCCCCTCTGCTCAAATTGGTGTGTTAGCCTTAAATTGGCTTCTACTGATTTTGCCTCCTGGTTTCATGCCCTTATATAACATGTAACCTTGATTATGAGCTGAATTTAGTAACTTAACTTCTAGTGAGTGAAATACAGCAAACATGAAGGGGTGTTATATTACATCATACATATATTTGCTTATTAACAGCTGAATTATGGCATCCCTTCATATTCACATGTCAAAGCCCTAATTCCCAGTAACTTAGAATGTGACCATTAAGAGACATGGCTTTTTAGAGGTAATTAAGTTAAAATGGTGTTGTTAGGGTGGGCCCTAATCTGCTATGATAGGTGTTTTTATAAGAAGAGATTAGGACACAGACAACACAGAGGCTCAATCATCTGAGGACACAATGAGAAGTTGGCCATTTGCAAGCCCAGGAGAGTGGCCTTGATCTCGCTGACACCTTGATCTTGGACTTCTAGTTTCTGGAATTATGAGAAAATCAATTTCTGTTTTTTCAGCCACCAAGTCTATGGCATTTTGTTATGGTAGCCCTAGCAAGCTAATAGAGTGCCCTTTCTTGCTCTTTGATTCCTTACTCTGAGGGAATCCAGCTGCCATATTATGAGCTGCAACATGGAAAAGGACCGTGTAGCAAGAAACGTGTTCTGTGGCTAACAGCCAGTGAATACTTGAAGCTTGCCAACAGCCCGGGCTCAAGTACTTATTACTACAGCTTTGTAGCAAGCTTTGAAATTAGAGACTATAATCCTCCAGTTTTGTTCTTAAAATTTTTTTTAGCTATTGTGAGTGCTTTCATTCCCATGTACATTTAAGGAATACTATGCACTTTCTGCAAAAATAGCCTTCTGGGATTTGATAGTGATTGTGTTAAATAAATAGATCATATATCTGCTCATTTAAAAACTCCCCTCTTAACTAGATTTTAGTTTACTGGTCTTCCTTCCTTACACAGCTCTGTGATGCATTGAAAACATGATTTTGACAATTTATTCCCCTTGGTTGCTTTGGCAGGAAATCTCTTTTTCCACTGCTACATTGTAGTCATAAGTGAAAGTTCTCCCAAGTTACCTTTGAAGCATCATATAATACAAGATAAAATGGGTAAAAATCCTCAGTGCCTGTTGTCTGTACCAGACGGGCACATGAAAGCACTCTACTCAAACAGTATACTTCCTCCTCACAAAAACCACCAGAAAACTTACCGTGGTTACCTGATTTTTTTTTACCGGTGTTATACTGAGGCAGAGAGTGGTTATAAATGCGAGCCCAACATCACAGATATGCAGAGCAGAGAGTCTTAGTCTTCCTCTACGGCAGTCCAATTCTACGCTTGCCCTCTAAAACAATGCATATCAAAATTGAAAAATAACTGATTTTAACATTTATTATTCATAAAATATTAAGTAGTCAGAAATAAAAAAATAAACTGAATTTTTGTATACAGAGAAGTCTAGACTCTTCAGTGGAAACCGGATTTTTTTTTTTATTTTTACCAATAACTTTATTGATTTGGAGATTTCGAGTATGTTGGCTCCAGATGTTCTTTTAAAGTTTCCAAAGAATATTTATAACATTTCTGAAAAATTTAACTGAATAATTAATATTTAAATATTAAATAGACACAAAAGAGAAGCTTTATCAAGGCCCTAATGTGAGAGATATGTTTGACATCTATTAAGAGTAGGCTGAAAAGCCTGAATGAAATAAAATGGATTTCAACCTAGATGACTTCACTAAGATTCATTTTTTTATTCAGAAAATTATGGAACAGTAATTCCTTCCATGCATGAAATGTGCAAATGTGTGTGTATGTGTATGGGTGCTTATGAGATTAGAGACATTAAATTATACTTAAATGGTAGTTATTAGCAACCAAATCTTAGTGAGCATTGGCCATGCCGAGGTAGGTACTCAAGAAGACCTTACGTTCTTTCTTCATAAAACTGACATTAAAAACAGAAACACAAAAAGGAGGGATAAATGGAGATGGAGACTTGCTTTTAAGTGGGGAACACACAATACAATATTACAGATGATGTGTTATAGAATTGTACACTTGAAACACTTACAATTCTATTAACCAATGTCACCCCAATAAATTAAATAAAAAGTTAAAAAATTCCATAGTAATCATGATCCTATCGATGACCAAACTGTATTGAACAATTTATCCTTCAGTGTATATTCAGTGTATTGGGTTGTTAAATTTTACTAATGACAAAGTTGAAGAGAGGTTAAACAAGAAAATTGCAAAACAATGAAAGAGAATATGTCTATGTTTGCATGAGAGCAAATGAGAATTCAGCTTGCACAACATCAGTTGTGAAATATACCAATCTGCAGGGAGGACATGAAGAATTTGAATAGGAGCTCATTTGAGCTGCTTGGAGCACAGCAATGTTTTTCATAAAAAAAAGCATAGTGCTCTTTCATTAGCATGCTCTGGTGCTTTCCTGCTTGACACTGGTCATTGAATTTTAAAAAGCAAAAATTTTATATACATTCAAGATCAGCTGCAAATAGAACTTAAGGTCAGGATATTAAGGGAATCATGACCAGTGATATCAGACTTGGCCTTTTTTTTCTAGACATGATGAGATGATTACCAAGCATTCTTTCTATCCTAGCAATAGCTAAATCTGTTCTAGGAAATTTTGCAGTGTCTTCATAGCCCTGGTGAACAGCATTGATCAGGTCAAGGAACAAAAGACCTGCGCTGATTTAATTCTCACTGCCCTGGCGGTCTCCAGGATTGGTTTTCTCTGGTCAATGTTATTAAATTGGTATGCAACTGTGTTTAATCCAGCTTTCTATATTCAGAAGTAAGAACTATTGTTTGTATTTCCTGGGTGGTAAGCAACCATTTTAGCCTCTGATTATAGCCTTTGACTAGCCTCAGCATACTTTATTTGCTCAAGATAGCCAGTTTCTCCAGCCTTTTCTTTCTTCACCCCAAATGGAAAGCTAAGAGTGGTTCTCATGATACTGTTGGGCACTTTGATCATCTTGGCTTGTCACCTTGCAGTGGTGAGCACAGAGAAAAACAAATCAGGTGAATGAATATGAAGGAAGATCAAATTGAAAGACATTGCACACACTTCAAATATGACTGCATTCACAATTGTACATGTCATGTCATTTACCATGCCCCTGATGGCTTTCCTGCTGTTGATCTTTTCCCTGTGGATACATCTCAAGAAGATGCAGCTCAGTGGCAAAGGATCCCAAGATCCGAGCACCAAGGTTCATGTAGAGCCATGCAAACTGTCATCTCCTTTCTCTTGCTATTTGTCATTTACTTCCTGGCTCAAATCACCTCAGTGCGGAATTCTATCTATAAAACAATTCAGTTGGCTTGTTTTGTCAGGTTCTTGGATTCCTGTATTCTTCAAGCCACTCATCCTAATTTGGGTGAACAGGAAGCTAAGACAAGCTATTCTGACATTTCTGTGGCAGCTGAGGTGCTGGCTGAAATAAGGAGAGTAAGAGGGGAACCATGTATATTCTGGAAGAGAACAAACTGATGGAGTCTGTTACATTTTGTAGTTTCTGCTGCATTCATCAGTGTGTATAGAATTGGATACAGTATACCTAAAAAAACTTTTACCTCAGCTTATCACAACTTACATATGTGTGCATGTTTGTGAAAAATACAGGAAAGATTATAAGACTGCCATATTAATTCATGTAAGTAATCTAATTTTACAATATAGTGGAAGAAATTCCTCAGGATTAAGAAGTGATGTGTGTTTCACATACATATTTTATGTTAACATCTTACAATTAAAAATTCATGAGCTGTTTATGCACTTTTAGAGACTGACAATTCATCTTAGGAAATCATTCCTGTTTCCTAATGTAATTAACACCACACATAGATACCAGAGTATGTTTAGATTTTTGTTTGAAACTCCAGTGTTTGGGATGGTAAGAATATTCATTCTAAATCATGCATTGAGGATGGATGTTTGGGGTAGATATTATTTCATTATGAATTTTTATCATGATTAAAAGAGAGCAACTGGAACTGTTAAGAAAAGATGTCGATATGAAAATAGAGTGACAGACATATTTAGAATATTTTATATACAGTACAGTCAACAGTACAAGAGATTATTAGACTTAATACAAGTAGTTGAAAGCTTAAAAATCGAGTTCTATAATAAGGGTATCTGTTTTTATTAAAATCTTGTGGAAAATAATAAAATAGAAAGTATGTGGACATAAATTTGGTAGCAATGTCTATTATATGAAAGAAATGTATCATCTTCAACAACTGAATTTACATGTCTATATTGTTCCTAATATTAAGAAATTTTAACATTATCTATATCTTAAAATAAATCTTTCCCAACTGTGAATTTTTCATTGTTTTAATCATCTGTCTACCCCAGTAGAATATACACATTATAATGTGGGATGATGTCAATCCTGTTTCCTGCTGACTCCTCAACATGTAATAGCCAGCCCAGGGGACCGTTCATGAAATGATATTCTAAAGACTAAATCAATAGATGAATAAACTATATTAGCGCTGGAAAATCAATGACAAAAAAACCCATCACAACATCTGCAGGTGGCTTACTTCACAGTTTTGTTTCTTCACCCTGCAAATACCCCTAAACAAACCTGCACATGCTCAGTTCCAATCACGGCCTAAGACTGGGGAAATGAAATGTAGTCACATATATGCTCTGAAACACAAAGTGACTCATACATAACCTGACTTTAGTATTGCTTTTCCAACAGTCCTGATGTGTCTTAGGAACCTCTGTATGCAGTTACCCAGGAATCAGGCTGATCGCAAGCACACCATCTGGAACATGGGGTTTCCAAGATTGCCTTGGAGTCATCCCCATGCCAGACAGAGGAAGGGGAAAGATGTATGGAGGAGCACATGTGGGAAGACTTTTGGGGGATGGGCTTGTAAAGGCTGCACATCATTTTCACTCACACGATATTGATCAGATTCAGTCACATTGCCACACCATCTGTAAGGCAGGATGAAACATACAGTCGCTGTGTGGCCCAGAAAGAAGATGAAAGCCCTGAATTTAAGACAGATGTTGGAGGGTGCTTAGTGACATTTCAGTTGAAAAGGCAACAAGTTCCACTTATCTTTCACTGCATGGCTATTTCACTTAGCATAATGCTCTCTAGATCCATCCAAGCTGTTGTTCCAAAGGGTAGGAGTTCCTTCTTTCTGCTGTGTAGTGTTCCATTGTGTAAATGTACCACTGTTCTTTGACCCACTCATTTACTGATAGGCACTTAGGTTGCTTCCAGCACTTGGCTATTGTAAATTGTGCTGCTATGAAACAAAACAAACAAGCAAGGACAATAGAACCAGAGGCACTGAGATTAAGAACAAACTGACAGTAACCAGAGGGGAGGTGTGAGGCGAGAATGGGGGGGAAAGGGAGAAGTGTTGTCAAGGAACATGTATAAAGGACACATGCACAAAGCCAAAGGGGGGCAGGATCGAGGGTAGGAGGTGGGAATGGCTGGGGTGGGGGAAAAATGGAGACAACTGTACTTGAACAACAATAAAAAAAGAAAATAAATAAAAAAAATAGAAAATGCAACAAGTTATTAAAACACAAAAGTCCCTTTGTTTAGAAGGGTGTGATAGCTTGTTCATGTCACTTTGATAATTTGATATGCTTTTACATCAGTCTTGAATTTGTTTCTTTTCATAAATTCTAAATGATTCAAGTTCCAATTAAATGTCCCTGTCTTCATAAAAACATAATCGATTCTACATTTTAGCCTTTGTAGCTTCCTTATATGTATTCCCAGTATACTTTGTTTGTAACTTGTGATTAAGTTTCTAAAATATTTCTTACCATCTATACTAAGTTATTTGTTCTTGGATTGGTTGTTGCTTGGACTAAAAATAATTTCAACAAATAATTTCTATAAAAATTATATCAACAAAAACAGTTGATATGTATAAGGATGTTATTGATGAGTAACAAACAGTGACTGAATTATATAAAGTTTTTTCTTAACAATTACTATTCAAAATTTAAAATATATGCATTAAATGCATGGCTCTGGGAGGTGAATGTGCAAAGTTTTAGAAAATAATCTCTCTCAAATTTACGTGTTTATATGCTTGTCCTCACTCTTTTAGTCAGTGGCACAAATGGAAATTTGCAGCCGGTGGGTGTGAAGAGAAGTGGACACCATTGGTGTTTGTTCTGGAAATTACATGGTAGCTGACAGTAAGTAATATGGTAAGTATTCATGAAATATTGTGTCCCTTAATGGAATTGTTCCATTTTACAACTGGAATTACAATATAAATAAAATGAACTATTTTTTGTGAAGATCTCTGGAACTCTACCACAACGCAGAATTTGGGTTGTACTTTCTGGAATTACGATGACAATATTTACAGAAAGCATCATAAATGGATGTCCATCTGCAACTGTTTCTCTATAAAGCTGTCAGCAAGGCACAACATTAGAAACGTTCTTACACAGATATGCCAGCTGGAATGAAGGTTGTCTTTCTGGTAGTGGCAGCAGGAGAGCTCATCTTAGGAATGCTGGGAAATGGGTTCATTGGGATGGTGAACTGCGTGAAATGGGTCAAAAATGGGAAGCTTTTCTCAGCTGATGTCATCCTCACCAGCTTGGCTATGGCCAGAATCATTCAACAGTGGGTAACACTAGTGGATTCATTCATTATGAGGCTATCTCCACATCTGTATGGTACTGGTCAACTAGCAAAAGTGGTCACTATTCTTTGGGGATTAACTAGTCACTTAACTACCTGGTTAGCCAGCTGCCTGAGCATTTTCTGCTTCCTTAAGGTAGCCAGTTTGTTCCACTTCTTTTTCATCTGACTGAAGTGGAGAGTCAACAGGGTGGTCCCTGTGCTTTTCCTGGGGTCTTCTTATTGCCTGTTAACCTCTTAATGCAGGACGCTCTTAGTGAGCTGTGGATGTGACTTTGCCTTTAGATGTAAATAAAATGTTCTATCTTAAAAGTCTTCTTCTTAGTTTGACCTTTGTTACTCCCTTTCTCCTGTCACTGAGCTTGTTGCTCCTTTTATTTCTGTCCTTGGTGAGACGCACCAAGAATTTCAGCTCAACCTTATGGGTTCCAGGGACTCAAGCACAGAGTCCCATAGAAGGGCTATGAAAATGGTGACCACCTTCCTCCTCCTCTTCATCATTTACTTTATTTCCACTCTAACAGCAAGTTGGAGCTTCATTCAGATACTGGGATATCAGCCCATGATGCTTGTTATGGTGATTTCCACTCTCTTTCCCTTGGGCCACTCTTTCACTGTAATTTTGGGGAACAGGAAGCTAAGACTTATCTCTGGGAGACTACTGTGGCATCTAAAATTGTCTGAGAAAAGCAAAACCAGTAACTTTATAGACAGAATTTGAAAGAACTTTCTGTATTCTATGGGAAAATGCCTCTATGAAAAACCTTATAGGTTCCCTTTCAGTTTCAACATTGTGCTTCATCAGGTCCTTTCAGGTTTTGTTAAACAGCACTAAAATTTCCCTTACAGTATACTTTTAAGTAATTATATTTTCTCAAAGCTATATAACATAATATTAGGTTAAGGGAAATATCTGTTGTATAAAAGCCCTTTCTGGTAACTAAAGAGTATTTGAGACATAAAGAAGAATGGTTATAAAACTATATAATTAAATATTTATAAATGTATAAAAATATACCATGCAATATGAATGATTATGAAATTATAGTCACAGAAGGGGAAAAAGAAATTCAAATTTTTCTAACTAAAGAAAAATTTGAAATGAGAACTGAAAAAGGATTGTAAAATGTTAAGTGTAATAATGATTTACATAACTATAAAAGTAAATATTAATTCAATTCTAATTTTTGAAATGATCTGAAACAATGGGACTTTTCATAGTTTTTTTTCTAAGATTATGAATTGGTAAAACAACTTTGTGCCACAGTATGGCATTATTTTTATTAAGGTGAATTTGCATAATCTTATACCCATTAATGTACTCTCAATTTTTATACTGGAGAATTCTTGGTATATGTGCATGAGGCTATGTATGCAAAAATGTGCATGTTCTACTGTTCTCAATGGCTGAAATTGGTAAGTTGTGTAAATGCCCATCAGTTATAAAATGGACAAATAAACTCTGGCATAGAACGCAATACAAAAATTAAAATGAAGATGTATAAAATTCTTTTTTTTAAATTTATTTATTTTAGAGAGAGGAAGGGAGGGAGACAGAGAAGGAGAGAAACAGCAATGTGTGGTTGCCTCTCACATGGCCCTCACTGGGGACCCGGCCCACAACCCAGGCATGTGCCCTGATGGGGAATCGAACCGGGATCCTTTGGTTCCCAGCCCGCGCTCAATCCACTGAGCTACACCAGCCAGGGCTAAAATTCTTAATATCTTGATAAAGACAATAAGACAGACATAGAAAGGTAAATTTGCTAAAGCAAAATACACATTTAGTGTAATGCTTGGATATATTTGTGTATCTGTAGTGCTACTTTGACTAAATAAAATAACCGAGATTAATGGCAGTAGTAGGACTTGCAAATA
This sequence comes from Micronycteris hirsuta, assembly GCA_004026765.1. Classification (NCBI taxonomy): domain Eukaryota; kingdom Metazoa; phylum Chordata; class Mammalia; order Chiroptera; family Phyllostomidae; genus Micronycteris; species Micronycteris hirsuta. Next base: position 37,343 of record PVJI01014351.1, read on the forward strand.
GGCAGACAAGAGAATTTGGCTTCTGAATAATGTTATTAAAATATGAATAAAAGTTTGTATACCATACTTTTATATAAAGATTATGTACATGTCCATATGAATATGCTGTAAAAGTGCAGTACTACTTGTCTCAGTTCACTTTTGTTATAATTTTTAGAATGTACTTAATACTAGAAAATAAATTATCAGAAATATTTTGTTTTTAAGTTACTATTGATGAAGTTTTAGATGAAGTTGTTCTTTCAAGCTCGCCCTGATGCCGAGACTGATGTAGGCATCATAAGGTCATGTTCTTATATTACAGTGATCTTAGAAATCTGCCACTTAGAAATCTGGATGAAGTCACAACTATTTGAGATCTCCCATTTAGCTGCCATCATCATTATCAATCTCCTTTGATGATTTATATTTCAAATGTATACATACAGAAGTTGGACTATGTCTAAGTACTTTCTTCAAGATCATTGCGGATAGCTTTAGAAAATAGCAAAGTTCAAGTTAAGCTGAAAACTTTAGAAATGGAGTGTCTTCATTTTCAATGTATTACTTGACAAAATTATTTATGGGTGATTTTAAAGTCATAGATTTAGCTACAGAGCCCCCTTTCTAACAACACAGAGTAAATATAAAAGGGCTACTGAAAAATATAAGTTAAGGAACAGGATGTTGCTCTGTGGTTGATATGTTAATATTTATTTATTTGAATGCATTTTGAGACCAAGTCCCTCTTTCTCAATTTCACTTTAATGAGAGCCAGCAGTAGACAGGCTGCCATTCAAGAAAAGCTCATCATGTTACACCCATTACCAGTTTCTTTCAACATTGTGAAGTGTGACTAGACCATGATTATATCCATTCTGTGACCAATGTTTGGGAAAAGAAGAGCATTGTTACCATTTTGTTTTTAACACTAATAAAAATGCAAAGGCATTCTTTAAGAGATTGGTGTTATGGGTATTTTATTCAGTTTATCCATAGAAGATGTTTTATAGAAGAATAAAATATTATTTCTAACATGAATCATAGGGTGTGTTAATACAGAGACCACCTAAGGGAGTGGTGTTCAATTTCTCCTTGGTAGTCAAGATCAATGAAACAAATTATGGAGAGGTTAAATAAAGAAAATTGCAAAATGATGAAAGACAATATATCTATGTTTGCATGATAGCAAATGAGAATTCAGTTTTCACAACTACATCAGTTATGAAATATTGCAGGCTACAGCCAGGGCATAAAATATTTGAATAGGAGTTAATTTGAGCTGTGTGGGGCATAACAATGTTTTTCATAAAAAAAGTGTTGGGCTCTTTCATTACCATATGTTGGTGCTTTCATATTTGACACTAGTCATAGATGTTAAAAAATCCACGTATTTTACAAACTCAAGATCAGCTACAAATAGAACTTAAGATCCGGATATTAAAGGAATCACAACTAGTGATATTAGATTGGCCTTTTCTTTTGGAGACATGTTAAGTTTATTACTGAGCATTCTTTCTGTCCTACTGATAGCAGAATCTGTTCTAGGAAATTTTGCCAATGTCTTCATAGCCCTGGTGAACGGCATCGACTGGGTCAAGAAACAAAAGATCTCCTGCGCTGATGGAATTCTCACCGCCCTCGCGGTCTCCAGGATTGCTTTGCTCTGGGTAATATTATTAAATTGGTATGCAACTGTGTTTAATCCAGGTTTCTATAGTTCAGGGGTAAGAAGTATTGCTTACATTGCCTGGGTAGTAAGCAACCATTTTAGCATCTGGTTTGCTGTTAGCCTCAACATACTTTATTTGCTCAAGATAGCCAATTTCTCCAGCCTTTTATTTCTTCACCTAAAATGGAAAGCTAGAAGAGTGGTTTTCATGATACTGTTGGGCTCTTTGGTCTTCTTGGCTTGTCATATGGTAGTGGTGAGTTTAGAGGTAAAAATGATTGAATATGAAGGAAACATCACTTGGGTGACCAACCTGCGGCACATTGTATGGCTCTCAGATATGACTGTATTCATGACTGTTCACATCATACCCTTTACCATGTCCCTGATGGCTTCGCTGCTGTTACTTTTTTCCCTGTGGAAACATCTCAAGAAGATGCAGCTCAGTGGCATTGGATCCCAAGATGCCAGCACCAAGGTCCATGTAAGAGCCATGCAAACTGTGATCTCCTTTCTTTTGCTATTTTTTATTTACTTCCTGTCTCAAATCACCTCAATGTGGAGTTTTACTACTCCAAAGAATAATTCAGTTGAAATGTTGTGTCGGATTTTTGGAATCCTGTATTCTTCAAGCCACTCATTCGTCCTGATATGGGGTAACAAGAAGCTAAGAGAGGCCGTTCTGTCATTTCTGTGGCAGCTGAAGTGCTGGTTGAAAGAAAAGAAATAAGTAGGGAACCATGTGTCTTCTGGCAGAAAGCAAGCTGATGGAGTCGGTGACATTTTGTAGTTCCTGCTGCATTCATCAATGTGTATAGAATTGGATACAGTATACCTAAAAAAACTTTTACCTCTGCTTATAACAAAAATATATATGCGTATATGTTTGTGAAAAACACAAGATTTTAAAATTATACAATTACATTTTTATGCAAGCAGTATAATTTTACAAAATAGTGTAATAGATTTCTTATAATTATGAAGCCATGCTTATTTCACATATATATTCTATGTTATGATCTTGCAATTTAAATATTTATGATCTATATTAATGCATATTTAAAGACTGAAAGCTAATATCAGGAAATCATTCCTATTTTCTATTGTAATTAGTGCCATACATAGGTACCAGAGTGTGTTTAGAATTTTTTGTTTGAATCTACAATCTTTTGGATGTCAAGACTATTTATTCAAAATTACACATTGAAGATAGATATTTGGAATAAAAAATGTTCCATTGAATTCTTTTTTTTTAAGATTTATTTATTTATTTATTTATATATTTTTTAAAGATTTTATTTTTTTATTTATTTTTAGAGAGAGGGGAAGGAAGGGAGACAGAGAGGGAGAGAAACAGCAGTGTATGGTTGCTCCTCACATGGTCCTCACGGGGATCTGGCCTGCAACCTAGGCATGTGCCCTGACTGGGAATCTAACCGGGACCCTTTGGTTCCCAGCCCGCGCTCAATCCACTGAGCTACACTAACCAGGGCTGTTCCATTGAATTCTTACTTGATGGTTATTAGCAATCATAGCTGTTAAGAAAAATGTGCATAATGAAATTAAGAAGTGAGTTGGACACGTAGAATGTATTTTATATACATGTATAATGAACAGTATTGGAGATTATTAGATTTAATACAAGCAGGTGAAAGCTTAGAAAAAATCAAGTTCTACAACAGGGATGAAGAAGAGAGTGAAAGATCATGACTTTTTAAAAATACTTCTATAGTTCCACAGGCAATTAGGAAAGTCATTTCCTACAGTTTTCCAATTTGGAGAACTATTTTGAAGTAGAAAACTGATCAATTTATTTTTTTACCCCTAAACCACATCCAGGCCTCTGAATTCACTGTCATCTTCTTTATCTTGTGACTTAAAATTTCCTTTTAAACTTCACAGGTAGATTCAACTGCTCCTATCTAAAATATGTTTGATATATGAATAGTAAAAAGTTATGGAACTTAAGTCAATGACCTTTCTGCATATATGAATATTGGTACCTATAATGTCTATGTAATAATTATAAAAAGTCTTCAAGACCTTTTTTATTAATATCTTGTGGAAAATAATAAAATAGGAAGTGTGTTGACATAAATTTGGTAGCAATGTCTATTATAAGAAAGAAACGTACAATTGTCTTCAACAACTGAATTTACATGTCTATATATATTATTCTTAGTATTAAGAAATTTTAACATTATCTTTACCTTAACATAAATCTTTCCCACATCTGATTCATTTCATTTGTTTTAATTACCTGTCTGCACTGGTGGAATAGACCTTATAATGTGGGATGATGTCTATCCTGTTTCCTGTTGACTCCTCAGGACACAAAGGCAGCCCATGGATAGAATGAAAATAATATTCTAAAGACTAAATCAATGGATGGATAAACTGTTTTAAGTCTGGAAAACCAATGACAGCATAATCTATCACAAAATTTTCAGGTGGTTTAAATTTCCTTGTTTTGTTTCTTCACCCTTCACATGCCTCCAAATAAATCTGCACATGCTCAGTTTCAGTTGCTGCCTTAAACTGGGGAAAGGAATGCTGTCACATACAGCCTCCAAAACATAAGCCATTGGACCCATACGTAATATGATCTTAGTATTGCTTTTCTAACAGTTCTGATGCATCTGAGGAGCCTCTGTATGCCGTTACCTGGGAATCAGGCTGATCGCAAGCATGCTGTCTTGAACATGGGGTTTCCAAGATTGCCTTGGAGTCATCCCCATGCCAGACAGAGGGAGGGGAAAGATGTATGGAGGAGCATGAGTGGGGAGATTTTGGGGACAGTTTTGTAAATGATTCACATAATTTTAGCTCACAAGACATTGATCAGGTTCAGTCACATACCCACACCATCTCTAAGGGAGGTTGAAAAATATAGTCACTGTATAGCCCAGAAAGAAGATGAAAACCCTGAATTTAAGACAGGGATGTTGGAGGGTACAGAGTAACATTTCAGTTGATAAGTCAATAAATTATTGTAACACAAAAGAAGGTCCTTTGTTTAGAAGGGTGCCATAACTTATCCATGTCACTTTTACAATTTGACATGCCCTTATATCGGTCTTGAATTTGTTTCCCTCTTTCTTCATAAATTCTAAATAATTCAAGTTCCCACTAGATATTCCTGTCTTCATAAAACCATAATGGAGTCTACATTGAAGCTTCATCATGTATATTACCAGTATATTTTTCTCATAAATTCTGATTTAGCTTCTACAATATTTATTTCTAATGATACTTAGTTATTTGCCCCTGGATTGGTTGTGGCCTTGAACAAAATTTAATTGTAAAAACATTTCTATAAATCAAATTGCAACAAAAATAATTGATATGTAGAAGGATTTTAATGATGAATAATAAATAGTGACTGAATTATATAAAGTTTCTTTTTCTTAGCAATAGATATTCAAAATTTAATATATTTGCATTTAAGTGTGTGGCTCAGGGAGATGAAAGTATAAAGTGGTGGAAAATAATCTCTCTCACTTTGTGTGTTTACATACTTGACTTCATGTTTTAATCAGTGACACAAATAAAATTTTCAGATGGTGCTAAGATAAGTGGACATCATTTGCATTTATTCTGGAAATTATGCAGTAGCTGACAGAATGAAATATGATGGATATTCATGAAATGTTGTGTATTTTAATGGGACTGTTCTGTTTAGCACTAGATTTACAATATAAAAAGAATGAACTATCCTTTTTGAAGATCTCTAGAACTCATTCACAACGCAGAATTTGGGTTGTACTTTTTGGAATTATGATGACAATGTTTACAGAAAGCATCATAAATAGGTTTCCATTTGCAACTGTTTTACTATAAAGCTCTCAGCAAGCCACAACATTAGAAACTTTCTTACACAGATGTCAGTTGGAATGAAGGTCACCTTTCTGGTAGTGGCAGCAGGAGAACTCATTTTAGGAATGCTGGGAAATGGGTTCATTGGGATGGTGAACTGCATCAAATGGGTCAAGAATGGGAAGCTTTCCTCAGCTGATGTCATCCTCACCAGCTTGGCTATGGCCAGAATCATTCAACTGTGGGTAACACTAGTGGATTCATTCATTATGGGGCTATCTCCACATCTGTATGGTACTGGTAAACTCGTGAAAGTGGTCACTATTCGTTGGGATTAACTAGTCACTTAACTACCTGGTTAGCCAGCTGCCTGAGCATTTTCTACTTCCTTAAGGTAGCCAATTTGTCCCACTTCTTTTTCATCTGGCTGAAGTGGAGAGTCAACAGGGTGGTCCTTGTGCTTTTCCTGGGGTCTTTCTTCTTATTGCCTGTTAACCTCTTAATGCAGGACACTCTTAGTGAGCTGTGGATGAATACCTACAGAGTTCATGACAGAAACAGGACTTTGCCTTTAGATGTAAATAAAATGTTCTATCTGAAAGTCTTCTTCTGAGTTTGACTATGTTATTCCTTTTGCTCCTTTTATTTCTGTCTTTGGTGAGGCACAGCTAGAATTTGCAGCTCAGCCTGAAAGGGTCCAGGGGCTCAACACAGTGGCCCATAGAAGGGCCATGAAAATGGTGACCACCTTCCTCCTCCTCTTCATCATTTACTTTATTTCCACTCTAGCAGCAAGTTGGAACTTCATTAAACCACAGACATTTCGGGCCATGATGCTTCATGGTGATTTCCACTCTCTTTCCCTCAGCCCTGTCTTTTGGGGAACAGGAAGCTAAGACTTATCTCTGGGAGACTACTGTGGCATCTTAAATTGTCTGAGAAAAGCAAAACCAGTAACTTTATAGACAGAGTTTGAAAGAACTTTCTTTATTCTATGGGAAAGTACCTAGTAGAAAACCTTATAGGATCTCTTTCAATTACAGCATTTCTCTTCATCAGGTTCTTTCAGGTTTTGTTAAATAGCACTAAAATTTTTCTTATAGCAGGTCTTAAAATAACTATATTTTCTCAAGCAATATGATATAATTTTAGATGTAGGGAAATAACTCTCTAAAATAACACCTTCTGGTAACAAATGTAGTTGAGAAGAAAGTTTGTAAAATTATATTTTGAAATAGTGGTAAATGTATACACAATATGCAAATCAATATGAATATATATACATAAAATTACAGCCACAGAAAGGGAAAAAATATTGCAAATTTTCTGTCTAGAAATGAAGGTGAAATTAGAAGAGAAAAGGTATTATAAAATGTTAAGTGTCATAATAATTTACTAAATATAAAAGTGGAAATATTAGTGTGATGTTTCTAATTTTTAAAAGGATCTGAGACAATGGGAATTCCATACCATATTCCTACAATTATGAACTGGTAAACAACTTCGTGCATCAGTAAGGCTTCTGTTTTTTAGGTGAAGAAACATACCCTAAGAGCCATTAATTGTACTCATATTTTTATA
>PVJI01014352.1:0-44503 GCA_004026765.1 Micronycteris hirsuta
AAATAATAAAATGTTTTTTAGTTTTATTCCTGAATTACTAAACTGTAAAATTTATTTTCAGGGCATGACTTACTTTGAACTTGAGAATATAGGTATTTTATTCCCTAAAATTCCCACCCAACTTCCGGGCCCTGCTGTCTCCAGGTACCCTCGGGACTGCTGGCTGTGTCCCCTTTTTAAAGGCCTAAGGCATAGGCTACATCGCAGCCTCCCGTGGGGGCTTCCTCCAGGGTTCGTTCACATTCTTGAGTGAGATGTTCTTCTCCAGATGATTTCTGTAATTAAATTCATTCAATAAAGTTCTGCTTTCATGGAAGTGGAGACTCATTGGCCAGTGCCATCCTTATGATGACCTTCTCTCTAATAGGTCCTTAGGTCTGTCCTTATTAGCCCTTATGTTTTCCACTTATTCCCACACGAGCTGACTTTCGGGCTTGCCCATCTCTTCCCATTCCCTCAGTCTCGCAATACTGTCAACATTAGTAGTAGCCGCTTCTCTTCTGCTTCTTTCAACATTGTGGCAGCCATTTTTGGTGGTTCTGTTCGGTTGTAAAATAACAGAATTCTTTTTTCTCACTCAGTTCTGAGCCACAAATCTTTTGTAAAATACTTGTGGTTAACCGATCTTGGTGTGATTTAGTTTCTCTGCCTTTGGAAGTGTTCCGCCCAGTTCATGTGCCTCTGCCATTTGGCATGGCCTTGATAAAACAGAGTGACCTCTTCTCCATTAACTGATGACTCCGCTGCAGGAGTTTCAGTCAGTTTCCCACACGGAGCCCTTGGAGTTGCTCGTGGGCACCTCCCACTGCGTGCTACCAGGTTCATGGTACAACCGGATCAGGATCTTTCTGTCCAGAAGTTCCATTTCAAAGATTTGAGCCAATTAGCATTGTGGCACAGTGACTGATTCTTCACTGACATTGAGGAGGGGCCTCTGAGCCTTTTATTCCCACCCGTAAAAGTGGCGAATGTCATCTCTGCACCAGGTGTCACAGAGGCTGGGTGTTTTCAAGGTGCTGTGACCTTGAGGCCATGCTGGGCAATATTGACACCTGTGTAGATATCTGTTTGGTGCAAAATTAGAAGTTTGCACATACCTTTTATTGTAAGTCAGTTCAATCAGGAAAACAAAACTTTCTAATTAGTGACTATAAGGGAAAATAATGTTAAATGTGAGAAAGAGCTTTTTGTTTTTAAGAGATTGAGAAAATGTCTTTGCTTGGTTTACTGCAGGAGTATTTTTTTCCTATTCTTTTGTCATGTATCTCCTTCGTTTATCCAAAGGGCACAGTCTTCCTCAATCTTCAACCTCGATCTTCCTATCTTTCAAAAAAAGTGCCATGTTTGCTTGATGACACCTCAGGGAAATGATAATGCTTTGTATTCACTGAAAATGGTCACTTGTCTCACTTTTTATTTGGTCATTCAGTTTTCGTTTGGTGGAACAGACATGCATGACATTTTGGAATTTTGTCCATTTTTAAACTTCAACCCTATCCCCCCAAAAACATGTTTTCAACTGCATGACCATTCCATTGCCTGGACCGCCTCACCCACAGGGATCTATCTAAAATGTTCTCACAGTTACCTGTGCTTGAGAAGTATGAACTTGACAAACCTCATGGAGGCTTCAGTGATGGAGACCACCAAAGCGGAAGATTGGTTTACTTTCTTTCACTGTTCCCTCTGAAGTCTCTTTTCTCTGGAAGGGGCAGTGCTTTGAGAACTACTTGATGTTACTGAAAAGGTAGAGATTAGTTCAAGCAATGTGCATTGTCGCAGTCTTTGTTCTCCTACAGTGATAAAGAGGAGTCGTTTCCAGGTATCTTAGCCTGTCGCTGTGAGAGGTTTCAGGTGCTGGTTATAAAAACCAGTCCACTCTTTAAGCTTTTATTTCAGGAATAAATGCATACAGCAGGCATATGAAGATATAAATGAGCTTCTAATTTATTACAGTTACACTTTCCACATAAATTCTTTGTCAGTTATTTCACATGCCTTGGAAACAAGGCACTGGGCTCCAGGGTTGCAGTTAATGCTGGAATTTAAAGCAGGAAAGTGCAAAAGCCATAAAACGAGGCGGCATCTGGGTGCCATACTGTGTCTGTGAAGCCTGGAGTCACAGGAAAAGGGCTGGAATACAGTCACTGCCTTTGCAAAAATGAGAAGTGTCTATTCGACATTATAAGCTAGAAAGGGAAGTTAATGTTAAAAATTAGCCTGGAGAGGTATTCATAGCATTGCTCTCCAGGTTAGGGGATTTGGTGGGTGTTTTTGCATAAAAGGTCTTTCTGTTTGTATAGAATAGATACAGGTCTAGTTGAGTTGATTATAAGGGAAATCAGATTGTCCATTGCTATTTTTTTTTAAGATTTTATTTATTTATTTTAGAGAGGGGGAGGGAGAAAGAATGGGAGAGAAACATTAATGTGTGGTTGCCTCTCACGTGGCCCCCACTGGGGACCTGGCCTGCAACCCAGGCATGTGCCCTGACTGGGAATCGAACCGGCGACCCTCTGGTTTGCAGCCCGCGCTCAATCCACTGAGCCATACCAGTCAGGGCTGTCCATTGGTATTTAATATAAAATCAGAATAGTGTTCACTGGACATCCTGTCTGTGGTAGATTATTTAAAACAACAGTGACGACGGTGGCGAAGGGGCTCAGTTGAGTGACATCCTGAACGCCTCCTGCAACACTACGCCCCTCCTGGCCTCCCTTCTGCCACACCTGCTAGCTCTCCCCTTTGTCCCGTCCCTGGGGTGCTCTGGTTTCCCAGTGGAAGCTCCCAGAATGTAAGGCACAGAACTAAGCTCTAGTCCTTCGTTTGCATATTTTAACTGTTGTCTAGGCCTAAACTTCAATATAACAATTGTTGGGACAAGCTGCTGTTCTCAGTGTAGCCCAAATGAAAAGTAATGGAAGAAAGTAACATTCATAGGAGTGTCTGCTTTATACCAAGTAGCGTGCTAGAAGTCTTCAAATATATGGTATAGGTAGTATTTTACAGTTGAAGAAAACAAAGCTCAGAGAGTTTAAGTATTTTACCTATGGTCACACAGCAAGTCAAGTGGAGAACCAGGATGTGAATCCACATCCGTGTGATTTCAAAAACCTAGGCGTTTTTCCTTCTGGATGATTCTTTTTCAACTCATTTAATTTGTATCTAAAATACATTTATTTTAAATAGTGTTTATAGTATACATTGTGCTTTATGTTCATTCCTTGTATTTAATAGCTGTTAACTAGAGTTCTGTGAGAAACATTATACAAATTATGGAACCTAAATCTGCTATTCAACTTTTGTTACTAGTATTTTAGATTAGAAGATAATCAGTTGTAACAAGAATTAGTGTGCTTTAAGTTTCTCTCTCTCTTTTTTTTACAGATTTTTTTGGTGCAGGAGAGTCAGGTCAGGGAGATTGGTCCTTGAGTAGCTTTTGCTAAAAAAAAAAAAAAAAAAACAAAACATGAAAGGGAATTCAAACCAAGCTTTCAAAATATAAAAATCACTGAAATATATGCAGTTTCACAAAATTTGAAACCAATGGAAAGAACATTAAAGTTTTCATTTTTCATAACATCTGTGTTTTTCCTACTGGAATTAAGAAGTGCGGTCAAAGATAGCCATGGAATCAACTTTTTTCTTTCTGGGCAAATGTGGTATCTCCACTTCACACACTGAGAAAAAGGTCGTAATTAATGAAGTCGGGCAGTTAGAGGGGAAACTTACCAGCATTTTTGGCTAGGTCAGGAAAGCAATGGGTGAGTAATCCTCTTGGACTGATTGGGCTACTCTAAACATAACCTATTTTCCCCTTTCTTAGTGATTTAAAACTAAACAAAAGAGTCTGTTAGTCAGGCTTGCCATCGATCGGTGGCAGAGCCAGAGGGTTTCAGCGCAGGGCCGCCGTCCTTACCACGCCTGCCCTGCGCAGCTTCTGACCGGGGGCTGCGAGGGGACATCTGTTGCTAAGCGATGGAAACTCGGAGCAGTTAACCTGTGGATGGTTTTTTTTCGTGTGCTCTTGTTTTTTAACCAGTTGGGTTTTGTGTGACCAGGGGACTTTGGACCTCTGGTGTAGGCACCGTCCCAGCGGCTGGTGCGAGGGTAAACTGAGGGAATTTTCCTTGTGACATGAATCATGTATTTTTTTCTCATCATTTCTCGTCCTACCTTCATCCTGTATCGCATCTGTGGTTCAGTGACGTCCTGCTGGGGGGGACTGTGCTGGGCTGACGCACTGCTGGCTGACTTGAGCCTAATGGCCCTGCCCTCTCTTTTCCACAGAGAACCTGCAGTTTTGGAGGATTTGACCTGACAAATCGTTCCCTGCACATTGGCAGTAATAATCCTGACCCAATGGTGAGTAGACACCAGCAGAAAAGCCAAAGGTTTGGATTCAGGGGATGTGGTTGGCATAGTTTCACATCGAATGCCTTTGAAATTGGTACTGGTAACCTTTTCCTTGGTGACCCTAAGTTATATTTGAAGAGAAGACCTATGTCACACATTAAAAAAAATTTTTTTTACTGAATTTATTGGGGTGACATTGGCTAATATGATATAGGTTTCAGGTATATAATTCTATATCATATGCATATTTATATTTTTAAAGATTTTAATTTATTTTTAGAGAGACAGGGAGGGAGAGAAACATTGATGTGTGAGAGATACATCGACTGGTTGACTCTCACACACCTCCAGCCAGGGACCCAGCCTGCAACTCAGGCGTGTGCCCTGACTGGGAATCGAACTGACGGCCCCTTGGTTCATAGGCCAGAGCTCAATCCACTGAGCTACGCCAGCCAGGGCTCATCTGTATATTATACGGTGTGTTCACCACCCCAAGTCAAGTCTCCATCCATCACCATTTAACCCCACTTTCTCCTCCTCCGCCTCCTTCTAACCCCTTTTTCCCTTTGGTAATCACCACGCTGTTGTCGTGTCTGTGAGGCTTTTCTTTGGCCAGCCCTCCGCCTTTGCCCCCAGCCCCTCCCCCAGAGACTCCGCTCTTCCGTGGGACCGTCAGACCACCTCTGGCCTCCATCTCTCTCCTTACAGTGCCACCTTTCCTTCTGTGCCTGTGTTTCCCCTTTTCTCCAAGTCACACCTGCAGGCATCCGCATTCGGCCTCTTCGGTCTCACGCTAGTTTTTGGTGTGCATGACTGCAACACACAAGCAGTGCAGTGGGATGGAGCCCTGTGATTTGGGTTCAAGGGTATTTGCCAGAATCTGTAAAACCCAGCTTTGTCATAGGCCAAGTGCATAGCCCCATATTAAGCCTAGGTCTTACTGGTCTGGGATGCCCTGGAATGAACCCAGTCTCCTTGGGGACAAAGCAAAGCAGGGTCCTAAGGGCCGAGGTTACTGGCTGCTCAGACCTGCTGCTTCCAGATCCCAGGCTGGGGACGCGTCTGTACAAGCTTTGCTCCCTGTGTTACTTGCTTAGGCCCCCGATTTAGGCGAGTCTGTGACGTGCCATTTTGTTTTCCCCTTGTGCATTTTGTTGGCAAACTGCTTTATATCGTTGTGATCAGGTGTCAGCTAAAACACCGGTTTGTGATTTGTGTTGTGTTTGAGAATTTCCTGGAAGAATAAAACTTTTATTTAGACATCTGGTTTTATTGATTTGTAAACCAATAATTTTATGTAGCCAATCTTTTAAACAATAAAAGAAAGTATGAGTTTTTTGCCCTCACTCTTAGGGGTTGACCACACTGATGCAGATCCGATCAGGTACTGGTTCGTAATGACTGAGATTTCCCACTGTGTCCTCACCGCTTTCCTGGGCGATTTGTAGTATTGTCCTTCTCTTCTCCCCCACCTCTGGGACTTTGTGAATATTGGTTCATCTAAATCATTCTTTATTGATGAAATGCAGTCCCCTTGGGGATTTAAAATGATGGAAAAAAGTAAAATAGAAGAATATACTAAGATTAAATAAAATAAAAAGTATCTCACATTCCATTTTGAACAAACAGAAGCCCCTTAGTGAATATCTTTCAATTTATTAATAAAAAAGATAAATAACATACACCCGAAATGAATATAAAATAGTGTTGAATGTCAACTGTAATTGAAAAATAAAAAAGTTGAAAAAACAAAAGAAAAGTTACATGATTAATAAATAATATAGCCCCGATTTAACATAGGAAAAATTTCAAAGTCCTGGGGGATGCCAGTATTTTTCTGAGAGATAGAACATTAATGGTTTGGATAATAAAACTTGTTTGGGGACTTTATTTTCTGTGATTAAAGGTATTTGTTGTGTTTGCAGGGTAAAGAAGGAGATTTTGTGTACAAGGAAGTCATCAAATCACCTACTGCCTCCCGCATCTCTCTTGGAAAAAAGGTCAAATCAGTAAAAGAGACAATGAGGAAGAGAATGTCTAAAAAGTACAGCAGCTCTGTGTCTGAGCAGGTACGCATCTGCCGAGCAGAAAGCCCCCGTGGTTCCTCCCGGCGGCAGGGAAGCCGAGGGCGGGCGGTCTGAGGTTGTAGCGGCACTGAACACAGGCATTCATTGGCGTGTCCCTGGTCCTGGGACCGCGCTCAGTTTCCGCAGTCGAACAGTTGGTGCCACAAGCTCTTGTTAAGCACTTCGGGTCATGTTGGCACCATGCTTGGTGCTGGGAATACAACATGCAGCTTCCTTCTACCTACAGATGGAAGGAAAGAGAAAAAATGATTTTTCTGTAGTGCAATAAGCAGTAAAATTTATACACAAAGGTAGGATTTTATTTCCTAAAATATCCCTTCCTAAAGTGGATGTCACCAGAATCGAATCTAACAAGAAGACAGTCAAGTTTCCGGAAGCAGACTTCTCCAGTGCAGCAGGGGTTGTTCTAGAAATGCACAGCGATCTGAGCAGCAAACTCGGAAAATGCTTCCTGGCTACAGGACCTTGATAGTAATCATGTTTCCATGGGGATGTTTTCACTCACCAGCTCTATCTGCAGCCATTAAGATGTCACCAAATTGATCCCCTCCAATTCTAGATTATCGCATCACTAGAAAGAACAGTTTCTTAATGGTGTGGGTGGAGGGAATAAAGACGTGGAGAGCTCAGCCTTTTGCTGATTCCGACCATTAGATTTTCGAAGCACTGTCCTCCGGCATCTCTGTAGTTCTTTTTGTAGTCTGTTGAAGTCCTTGTGTGCTCTGGTTGTCTGCTTGAACTATGTGGGCAGTGCTGCTGCCTTATCTACCAGGTAAAACCTGGGAGAGCAGACGTTTGTGGCGCCGCTGCTGCCCTCTGGTGGGCATAGTCAGCTAAAACCCAAGCATCACTTGTTTGGATCACTGTGAACATGGACTAGCCAGCTCCACCATCCACAGTGACTCAGACACAGCCTGCAGAACATCTTCCGTTTGCTGCAGGGATTCTCACAGGGGCTGGGGGTGATTTTGCTCCCCCGCCCACCTTGGGGCATTTGGGCAGTCAGGGCTTGGGTGGAGTGGGTGCTCCTGCCCTCTAGTGGACAGAGACCAGGGAGGCCTGTTGTAATGCACAGGATGGCGCCCCTTGACATGGAATCATTCATCCAAAATGCTGATAGTGCTCAGGGGGAGAAACCCTGGCTTATTAGACCTACGGGGAAGTCGGGGCCGCCTCCAGTGGGTCTGCCCTACGACTGTTTTCGGTATTCTTTGCATTTCTGGGCCCTGTGGGTGTGGGGGTGACGGTGATCTATGTTTCTGACCAGAGACAAAGCAAACTGCACTCTCCTAGGAAGCCAATGTTATGCCAATGGAAGCAGCACCTCTAATTTAAAGCACTTCATTTAGTTGGCTTTTCCCCTAAAAGCTCATGTAAATGTAACACCCACAGGAGTTTTCTGCTGTACGGAGCATAAGCATGGAACTTTAATGTCATTTGAGCATTTTTCTGTAATTTTACTATTATATGCCTGCCTTGTGTTCTCAGTTGTCTGCTGTTTAAAAGCGGTCGTGTCACGTAAGTGAAGAAAGAGAGAAGGAATAAGTGAACATTATAATGCTTTTTGGGGAGAGGAGATTAATGTCGCAAGCTTTGTTCTTTTTTTTAACTTTTTAGTAAACATACGAACCCATCTGGTAAGGATTTTTATCTGCTCCATTCCTGTTATGTGGCTGTTACTTGCAGTAGTACCCGTTGTTGTAGGTAATCTATTCATACGCGGTGAATGAATTAATACTTTCTAAAAGCATTTAAGAACATGCAGTATCAGAGATGTAGATTTAATATCACTATTTTAAAAATAAAAGCACACGTGCTTTCAGCAGAAGCACAAAAAGAACTTACTTCGGTAGATGTCTCGTTTTATGATTTAGAAATGAAACTCTTTTCAAGGATTCGTACTTTGAAGCGTCAGTAACTTCCAAATCATGGCACCTCTGTGGAGAGTTGTTTTCGAGGTCGTCTGCTCGCTTTCATTAAATGTAAAGCACAGAGTGTGTTGGATCAGAAGTGCCACAGTTGTTGTCCTTGGATGTTTGCGGCCCCGCAGACTCCTGTCAGAGTCCTTCTGATGAGTCGGCACCATGCAAATAACAGGTTTTGTTTGGACGGCTTGGTGTTCCCAGGGCTATGAACATGCCAGAGAGGTTTCTGTTTGGGCAAGTAAACCATTCTCACTGCCCACTTTGGAAGAGAGACATCGTCACACCACTGACCCAATGAGCCTGATGTGCTTCCACGTGCGAACGAGGGGCCGCCACGCGCACGGCACAGCCTCCCCGAGTGACCCGAAAGGGGCATCGCGGCTTCTTCCTGACAGCACAAGAAAAAACTGGTAGCTCCTAGAGCTTAGGGACAACTGATAGCAACTCAGACCTATGGAAACTTCTTCATAGACTGAAAAACGGTGTTTTTGCTACATATCTGGGTCCTGCGTTGGTATTTCATTAGCCAGTTTCAATAATTTATGTCACTAGAAGCATAAGAATCTGGTCTTTTCTTTTTAAACAAGGAATATGCATTTTTTTTTTTTTAGTGTAAACATTTCCCTTCAAATAGAGTAAATATTCCCTTACTGGCGGATTCTGCCTTATGTGCATTTGGAGTCCAGCTTCATTACTGGATTGTGGAGTCTGCCAGTAGTCTCTAAGGCTTTAACAAAGTATTTTGTCTAAGAGGTAGATAGGGTTTTCTCAGGGACTTCAAGAACGTCTATTTGAGCATGAAAAATAATTTGTAAGTGTTTGGTTAGTAGTTATACAGGCTACAACTTTAAAATGGAGCAAGAACATAGATTAAACAGGAGGAGAATGTTGGCTGAGGCATCAACTTTGACTGATTGGGTCGAGGGCTAAATTGCTTTGAATTACAAAACGGCGGTTGTCCACTCTGATGAAACATACTTTTGTTGAACTCCATTGCAGGACACGAGCCTTGATGGAATGCCGGGCTCCCCTCCTTCCTCCCAGCCTGACAGTGAACACATGGACAAGCCCAAGCTCAAGGCCGGGGGTTCTGTAGAGAGTCTGCGGAGTTCTCTGAGCGGACAGAGCTCGATGAGTACGTCTCCTTTGTAATTGTAGATGCTTTCCTTCAGGATCAAAGTCAGACTTACTGGGTGTCAGGTCCCGGCAGCTCAGAGACAACGAAGCCCAAGTTTTCATCCTTCAGATGCTCTTGGGGAGCTAGACCTGCAAAATATCTGGACCTAGAGTCATATTTGTTCAGTAGATGCAGAGCAGTGGCACAAAAGGTGGGCGGTGGGTTTTGATTGCAGAAGATAGGGAAAGCGTCTCAGAGGAAGGATCTGGAGAACAGAGGAGATGTCTTCAAGGTCATTATGAAGATGACCAGCAAAGTAAGAGATGGGGGAAGGGAGGACAATTATAAATGTCACTGATAACAAGTGCTGGTCAGCCGCTCTGACCCATGGTGATGTCTGCAGAATGGTATGGGGGAAGATCCCATGGTTAGATGCACCACTTTAAAAGTACTTGGCCTTGGGCAAGTTACTTAACCTCTCTGAGTTTGTTTCCTCATCCTTTAAATGGGGGTAAAACGGTATGCCAGACTCACTGGGGGCCGTAAATGTGAAGGGCTCATAAAGATACCTTGCTAGAGTCCCGCCCGTCCAGTTAGTGGCTTAACTGGGGATAATAATCAGAACATTCAGATCCTCCCCGGACTCAGAACTGGGTCCTGCTCTGGTCCTGACCTGCCTGCTGCTCACAGTTTCGATCCTCTGCCCTCTAGTGTCCTAACCTGTGGTTCCTTCAGAGTCTTTCAGCTTTGCTCTGCGGGAAACCCGTATTAATCCTTCTTCCTGTGTTTCCTGTGTAGGTGGTCAGACAGTGAGCACCACCGATTCCTCGACCAGCAACAGGGAAAGCGTCAAGTCGGAAGATGGAGATGATGAGGAGCCCCCCTACCGGGGCCCCTTCTGCGGGCGCGCTAGGGTGCACACTGACTTCACACCCAGTCCCTATGACACAGACTCGCTGAAGCTCAAGGTGTGTCTCTGTCTGGCCTCAGACCTGGGCTTTTTAAGATGTATTCTGTTCTTGCTGTGGAATGCTGGGCTGCTCTGGCGCTCCTGGCCGGTGTCTTGGCTACCTTCATAAGCCGATCTCTGCAGTGAAAAACAAGACAGAGCCGGCCAGCATTTGGGACAGAGGCGGGTCTTGTGTTAATCCTCTGTCCTCACCACTTCATCCTCCGGGCCCTGACCTCTGACCTCAGGATCCCTCTAGAATTTCTGTTGCCCTCTAGCCTCTAATTTCTGTGCTTTCTCCTGCTTAAGAAACCTTACTGCCTTCTCTCTGTGATCAGTGGTATTTCTATGGGACCGATGGCATTCCCCCACAAAATGTATGTAGCAGTTACAGCAGGGATCGCCACTGGCATCTGATTCAGGGGAAATTCTTTCTCTAAACCCTAGGAGCTCTGGATGATGGTGAGGCATTCAGAGAGCCGGGCACCTCCACCTAGCCATGGGCACTGGGAGGCATCTCACCCTGTGGTGCCGGAGGGTGGAGGGTTGAGACTTCCGGCCTGCGTGGAATCCAGTGCAGTGAGGAGAGTTCGGTCTGGCCCTCTCCCAAACCCCCATTCATAAGGTCACTTGTGGAACCCCAGTTCTGGCCTTCATAGTGTTTTCACATCTATGTGATTCACACATCTCATCGAGTTGTGATTCATGCTTAGAAATGTGCCTAATGGAAAGATCTCTCTGTTCCCTGGGCCACAGAAAGGAGACATCATCGATATAATCAGCAAACCACCCATGGGCACCTGGATGGGCCTGTTGAACAACAAGGTGGGCACCTTCAAATTCATCTACGTGGACGTGCTAAATGAGGAAGAGGAGAAGCCCAAGCGCCCCACCAGGAGGAAGAGAAAAGGAAGACCACCCCAGCCCAAATCTGTGGAGGATCTCCTTGATCGGATTAACCTGAAAGTCAGTTCCGTCCTGTTGTGGTCACGCATTGCGTCTCCCTCTAAACTAAGCAAGCCAAGGAGGACAGTTTCAGGGACGGGGAGGGGATACTCATGTCTTCCTCCAAGGGCGGCCCATTATTATGATGAGCAGCCATTATTGTGCAGAAATAGGTAACGGTATTCTGATGCTGCCCTTGACCTCTGCTGCAGGCATGAGATAAGCCCCAGGTCAGGATTTGCTATTAAGCACCCCAAGAACAGCTTTCTAGGTGCTCTGAGCGTGGAGCTCCTGCCAGGAAGGGCAGTAAGCACCAACCCCTGCCCCCCCGACCCCGCACCCTCGGCTCCACAGAGGCCAATGGGAGTCCCTCCTCCTATATCTCCCACCATCGTTCCCAACATCTAGTGAGGGGTGGGGGCTGCGGTGGCAGCTTGTCTCCTCCTTGCAAAACCCTCTTGCTTCCGGGGAAGGCACAGGCCTTTCTGAGTGGGATTTCAGTAGCTCTGGAAGGGAGAGAAGAGCCGCCTCCACCACACGCTGTGTGGCCCCAGAGGCGGCAGCTCACGGCAGAGGCACAATTAAAACGCCAGCCGGGGAGCCCGTCTCAGCCTGCAGTTCGCGTCTTCTTAACCCGTGATTAATCGCCTGCCTGTGAAGCCACGGGACTGGGAGGTGTAGAAGCTTACAAATGATACTTGCTTATCTTTCAATTAGCATAGAAACGACTGGAAAACGCTTAGGGGTCTGAAGCTGGTTGTGGGTCATGGATCGCGGGGCTGGGCCTGCTGACGCGATTTGGTGGTCTTCCCCTTCCAGGAGCACATGCCCACCTTCCTGTTCAATGGGTATGAAGATCTGGACACCTTCAAGCTCCTGGAGGAGGAAGACTTGGACGAGTTAAATATCAGGGACCCGGAACACAGAGCCGTTCTCTTGACCGCGGTGGAGCTGTTACAGGAATATGACAGTAAGTCCCCCCCTGCCCCAGCACAGGGGTGTTCATGTCCGTGCTCCACATTCTCAGGTCCCCAGCAGCCTCCTGTATGCAGCCAGCATGTGCTTAGGTCCCTGGAGTCACCGTTTGGTCCTGCTCTCTCCACAGCCGAGGTCAACTTTGTGTTATGTCAAACAGCACAAGGACGTACATTCCCGGTGCAGGCCTTCCTGGTGATGTGGGAGCAAAGGAAGACCTTGCTGCTGATGACTTTTCTGGCGTGTGTCTAGGTCTAGGTAGTGGTCGAGGAAAATGCTGTTGCAAGTGGCTGAATGGAATTACAGTTTCCTTAAGAAGCACAGAAGATGTTGCGTTAGGAACTCTGGGGCTGCGTGGCCTTCTGCCAGTCCTCAGGATACCCCGGCAAAAAAGGGCTTGACAAATTGGGAGTGTGTTGCGCAGCCGAGGGTTAATCACTTCTCAAAGCACGTGGGTTCTTTCTCACTGAATAGGTTAGCTCATGAATAAGTGAAATTTTTCCATTTAAAGAAGCAGGAAATGGCTGCAGTGTGAGTAGAGCAGAGAATCCCACGTCAAAGAGACTCGGCTGAAATGATAGCTCATTTTTACAGCCCA
Organism: Micronycteris hirsuta; assembly: GCA_004026765.1. NCBI lineage: Eukaryota > Metazoa > Chordata > Mammalia > Chiroptera > Phyllostomidae > Micronycteris > Micronycteris hirsuta. Next base: position 12,953 of record PVJI01014352.1, read on the forward strand.
TGAATGAAATTCAGTGGGCTCGCAGCTTTTATGAAGTCTATTTGAATACATGGCGTCCTTTGCTCCATTAACTTAGTCTTATCTTGCTCTTTACTCTTCAGTCGGACATCAAAAATATCCCTGAAGTTATTCATCACAAAGGAAGCATCATTTCCAGCTACTGAATTCCAATGCATTTTCTTTCACATGCTCTGCTTCAGGGATGTCAGTAGCTAATAGCATTTCTATTGGGAAGACACCAAAACCATGGTTAATAGTGGGAAAAACATTATATATTACTGAAGGTATCAGGCCCAGGAGACAAGGAAGCAAGTGTCTCTCTCAGCCCAGCGACGCTCACTTCTGTCGGGAGGTCCTCCCCCTAAATTAACTGATAACGTGGGAGACCACGCACCGTCATGGAGATGTCTGAACCTCAGATAAACGCACTGCCTTCGCGGACAGATCTGCAGGGCGTTGCATTCTGCGGTATGTGCTGGTTTATAACCAGGTGTCGCTAGTGTTCAAGTTGTCTCTGGAGGGTCTGTGGCCAGGCTGTAGTGTAAGAGCCTGGCCCAGGGCCCGGCATGGCCGACCGGCTATATTAACAACAATTAAAGTTAAATCATCTGGTCTTCTGGACCACATCTGCTCTATAAAATCGCTCATTTGCTCTTCCTCAGATTGTGAGAACAGCTGGTTTATAAGCCCTGTCCGTTTTGTCCTTTGCCGTTCAGAACACGGAGGAACGACGCTGAACGCTGGAGTGTGACGCAGGCTCTGGGCCGAGTCTCTGTTGCAGTCTCATCGGCTCAGGCTCATTGTCCTTCCTGGAGTCACATCCTGTGGTTTGCACCAGGAGATATTTTGTGAGGGGGAATCTTTGCCCAGCAGTGATGCTCACTCATGTCCAAGGAGGGCTCTTTGCTGCTTCCAAAATCACATTTCAAATGTGTGTTGCACCACCACACATTCCTAACGCATAAAACAGCACTTATTTTATTGGCCTCAAAACAAAGGCTTCCGGGGCTCAGGGATGCTGATTAGCGACAAGGCTCTGGGTCCAGATTTTAAGATTTTACATTTGGTTCAATTCTGTGTTTAAGCAGTATTCTAAGTCACTGATCACGTGGAGGAACACGGTAGATGTATGTCTAACTAAATGTCTGTACACTGGACAGATTCGCAGATCTGCAGAGATTTCAGAGATCTTGCCAGTCTTCTAGCTCAGCCTCCCAAAGAGCAGGAGACACAGCCACCAACTGCCCCGCCCAGGCCTGGCCACGCCAGCCTCCTGCTGGGTTCCCTGCAGAAGAGACTCTTGTCCGACAGCAGTGGGGCTGCAGCCCCACAGCCCGGTCGTCTGCTCTTGTTTGTCTGTGAGAAATCTCATGGTCCAAGCTCACCTTCTTCCCTTTTTCTGCCTTGACATTAATTATAGTAAGCGCAAGGAGAGCATGTGGCCTTGAATCTGCTGCACATCTACGGGGTACCCCACCTTTTCGCTCGCTCTGATGTAGGTTTCTGCTCAGTAGCTGCTGATGGACAGAAAGTGACAGTAGCCCCTTGACATACGCCTCATGGTTTGATAAACTGCACTGTTTTCTAGGCAGGGTGAATGTCCCCTTCCCTCCGGGCAGGTACCGTGCTGTGTCTGCTAAGGGTGGCCTCCCCAAAGAGACAGACGCAGGCTGTGTCTTCATGCGGGGTGGGGGCAAGTTTTCAGTTCGATTCCCATTGGTCAGCGCTTTGGAGTCTGCTTTAGCCAAAGCAGTATATTGAAGTGTCTTACAAGGACAAACTACGTTCATTCCTCTTCCCGGGCTGTAACTGATACCTCAAAGCCCTCATTTTAGAAGTAATGATACTCCCTCAATAACATGCTAGCCTAGGACAGAGGCCACTCCGAACCCGCAGAGCCTTCCGCACCACGAGGACATCACACTAGAATGTTCCACTTGTGCAGGGGACAGGGCAGGATTTGCTCATGTGCTTCCAATTAGTTAATTTTTCATTAATCATTTTAAAAATAGCACTTCTTGCCTGGCTGGTGTAGCTCAGTGGACTGAGCACAGGCTGGGAACCAAAGGGTCCCAGTTCGATTCCCAGTCAGGGCACATGCCCGGGTTGCGGGCCAGGTCCCCAGTGAGGGCCATGTGAGAGGCAACCATACATTGTTGTTTCTCTCCCTCTCTGTCTCCCTCCCTTCTCCTCCCTCTAAAAATAAATAAATAAAATCTTTAAAAAAAAAATAGCACTTCTTAACTTGGGGGTCTACTTTAAGGGCCTACTCTGCCATGCTTTCTGCCACGATTTGTGTTATAAAATGCTTTCCACGTGCGAGGTACAAACAGGAAGTGTGAGTGGACAGCTGAAACAGCCGGTACAGATGTGGAATGGCAGCCCTCTGCCTTCCCACAATTTATTTTATTTTTTTAATGACATGAGAAAAGGTATCAGATTTCTGGTCTGTTGATTTCTTTCTTCTTTGTGTATGTGGTAGGGGGAGGACAAGGGAAGAGAGAAGGAAAGTTATTCCTCAGGCAACTGGTTATTTTATGTAGAAGATGTTTTCTTGGTTTCTGTGTAATCCGACCATGCACATGCTCTGCACAATAATACAAAGATGTTCTTCCTGAAACCTCAATCCCACATCAGGCCACACATGCCCTTGTTATGCAATGCACAGAGTGACCCTACTGGCTGGAGAAGGCCCCCGGGACTCCCCACGTGACTTGCACTAGGCAGACTTGCACGCCACAGAAACATCTGCTTCTCTTTAGAAGGTTCCGTTCGAATGAGGACATCCACTGTTCAGCCATTCGCCCTAGGGGTAGTCATCACTCGGTGCCCTGGGTAGAGCACGCCCTGAGCCTTACCCTTTGAACAGAAACGCTGACCCAATGCAGAGGGAAGGAAAGCCCTCTCACTCAGTCCCGCCGGCACGAGGACTTACCCCTGGGTTCTCATTGGTACGAGGCTTGTGTCCCCTTTGGCCGCCTTACTTCATTGACAGAACACAAAGGCCAGTATGTGTCACCAAGGCCAAAAATTGCTCAAACATTTGATATTTCACCTGACACTTTTTTATTAGCTTCTCAATTTGGAAAGCCTGAGACAAATAATTTAAAACACACGTCTTAGAGATTTCTAAAAGGCAGAGGACCTGACAGCTCCTTGTGAAAGGGACATGCTCAGGCTTCCCTTCTGCGCGGTGCGACCAGCCCTCCGACTGCTGTCCCCACCCCCACTGTGGACACAGTGCTCAGAATTCCTGTCCCAGCGACTGGGTGACTGGCCCAAGGCCAGAGTCACCCTCTGAGTAACTTCCGGGCATCGACATACTCCAAGCATGTACTCTCCATTTCCAAATTTATTTTCACGTGATACTTGAAAAGAAAAGAAAAATGTTTGGATCTTACTCTTTTTTCAATCTCATTTACTTGAAAATAATTAGCGTTCTTCCAAAAGTCCAAGGCTTAAACATGTACAGTATGCACGGTGGTAACTGAGGGTAAAACCGGGTTCGGTTGACTTGGAAACCTCTGCTTTTCATCCCCTTGGTGACCCCATGCTTCGTGTTCCCCTTCTGCAGGTAACAGCGACCAGTCAGGGTCCCAGGAGAGGCTGCTTGTGGACAGCCAGGGCCTGAGCGGATGCTCTCCTCGAGACTCGGGATGCTACGAGAGCAGCGAGAACCTGGAAAACGGTAATGTCAGCACGGATGACCTGGTGCGCGTCTTCATTGTGAGCCTCTGGGTCATTTCCTAACATCTGTGCTTTGGCTGACGGCTGTCTCCCTCCGCCTGAGCTTTTGGGAAGTCCTGGCAATAGAAGGAGGAATTTTTCCAAGATTATTGGTGCTTAATTAAGATCCTTAGGAAGAATGAATGTCCCTCAAGGACCTAGGCAACTAATGTTCTTGAGAAATGACTGCAGTGGTCTTCTGTCCCTCTTAGGGGGTGAGTGGAGAGTTCAGTACTGAACCTGCACGTCAGAGAAAGGGACGCTCAGCCTGCCACTGTCCAGATACTCTCAGGGTCCCCGCGCCCAGTGCAGATCGTGACAGGAGCCCTGGGGCTTGGGCCCTGAATATAACATTTATGAGCCAAAGACTTTGGTCAGATGACTTCATGTCTCTGAGCCCCCTTACCTCTGAAATAGGAGGGTGAGTTTCTCTTTCATAGATTGTCATAAGACTTAAACAGAGCAGTAAGATATTCATAACACTCAGCATTTGTTGAACGCTGACTGTGGAATTGGGCAGTGGGCTGGGAGCTTATGTATGCATTACTGATTATCACTCAGACCCTGCAAGGCACGTCTTGTAGATAAAGGCTTGGAAGCACAGAGAGATTGTGTAGTGACTGAAGCCGTTGCTCTTTACCTTCAGACCACACTCCTCAGCTGCCACCCCCCGGCTCCTGAGAGGGTCTCAGCCAGTCACTACTTTAGAACGCTGTCCCACACCACATGCATTTCAGGTCCTTTCTCTACTCGGCGGCATCAGACGTCAGCCAGAGGCATCTGGGCTTCGCCAAACTTCAAGCCAGAAGGGATGTAGTTTGTATTTGTTCCTATAATTACCTTCAAAAACCATGGCTTGATTAAAATAAGTGGACCTATTTTTGAACAAGAACAGAGCAGCACATACCACGGAGGAACTCTTTGCATATGTCTTTACAGGATGAGGGTTTGGAGGAGCCCCTCTGAGAACATGACGCCGAGCCGAGGCATGCAGGGTTGGTTCCTTGGGCACCGGCATCGTCCCTCGGCTCAGTTTTTCTTCTGTACGCAGTGAGCCTGAGCAGGGGCGGCCCTCCATGTTTGGGCCTGGCCGGCGAGGTGGGCAATCGTCTTAGCTCGGGGCTCACAGTTACGGGGTGACTCCTTCAGTAAAGAGAGAGACTCTGGCAGTGGTCCATCAAGGGCTATAGTCTGAACATATCTAATTAATAGTAAGAGAAAGTAAAAAGACGTGACTTTATCCAAACATTAATCACTTCATTTTTTGGTAGAAGCTAGATCTCTGAAAATAAAGAGTGTATATGATTATATCTTAAAATATTACATTTGCTTTTTTAAAAAAATCTCTAGATAGACCAACTACACAGAGCACAACTACCCCCATCAAATAGGGCCCCCTTCCTTCTCCCTTGGAAAGCATGACTGTGGGCTCAGTTACGGTCCCCACGCTAGCATGGCTGGGCCGGCCCTGCCCGTGGTCTGGCCGCGGGGAGTCTCCGTCTGTGCCCGTAGTGAGAGCAGTCTGTCCTTCCCACACCCACTGCACACGATGGCCTCTCTGAACTGGTGCCATACAGAGTACGTCCTCCACAGTTACCTGCCCCGTGAAGACATTTGGGGACAACAGGATCAGCCATGAATTTCGTTTGGGAAAGCAATGTAAGGTATACGACAAAGGCCTGAAATTGCTGGCAGTTTATAGTTCAGACAAAATAAAAGCACTGGAAAAGCAAGATGTTTCCCAGATAGATTTGACTTTTTTTTTTCTTTTTATCTCTCTGGATTTGTCCACTTAATAGTTGAAGACATGGCACCAGCCCCCCGGCCCCGCCCGTTGCTTATTCAGACATTAAACCTGGCTGCACGGTCTGTCCCAGGTCTCACCAGCAAAGCACTTTCATAGAAGGGGTAATGAACACAAGGTGTGTTTAAAGGAGCCAATGCTTTTCATGCGGTTCATAACCTCTGGTTTTTAGCAGTGACCCGTGGTGGGGTCCTGCCTTCCTCGGGGGCCGCAGGGGTGGAGGGGATGATGGTGGGAGGGATGGCGGCCACAGAGGGGGTGGGGCCGTGCCCGGGCTTCTGCCTTGAGCCACCCTGCAGCTTTGACCTATTTCGCAATATAAATGAAGAGTCATTTGAAAATGACTGACTTCCAAAGTCCGATTTCCTGAAAAAGAATGATTCTGTTACCGTGATGAGCTCGGTGCTGCGCTTTTCCTTTCTGCCCTCTCTGCCGTTCTAGTCCGTAGTTCGCCTCTACTGTCTGTCCCTCCTGGCTGCTTGCTGTGTGAGGTGGATAAATTCCGTCCAAAATACGCGCAGCCGTAAAACTCAAATTGTGTATCTCCTATGTCCTTTTCTTTACGCAATAAAAACCAACACTTGAGCATTGGGAACTGTCAGATCTGTAAGGAAAACAATTTGCCAGGTAGTCCATCCATCGGGGTCACAAAGCAGTGGCATCTTCAGTGTCTCAGCTGCAGCTGGGGACACAGCAATTACTGGGGGAGAGGGGGATTTGAGAGCCGCATACCTTGTTGCTTTCCTGTCTAACAATCCGGAGGCAGTCGATGGGAAATTTCAGAGACCTCGTCAGTGGAATGCGCTCAGGTGAACTCAGTCCCAGCACGGGGGGGGGGGGGGGGGGGCGCCCCAAGCTCCCAGTGAAGCTTATCAAGCCGTAGTAGCGGTTAATCCCCGTCAACACTTGTCACAGAAGCGGACTGTGTCTGCTTGATGGTTCACTTATTAGTCTGGCAGTTTATTTTAATCAGGGCCGATGTCTCATGGGGAATTAGAACCATGTCAATATTTTATAGATCGTCTCAGGCAAAATACTCACTTAAGCCTGTTCACTTACTGGTACCACGCTTGTTTGACTGCTTCTAGGGTTCATTTATTTTGTACACAGAACACGAAGAGGAGGGGTGGGCTTGGAGGAAGGCGTCGTTTGAGAAGTTAGCAGTGAATCCTCGGGGGCACCATTTAAAGAACCTGCCCCGCACTCAGCCCGCCTCCCCTCCCTGAGCATGACCTTAGGAGACTGTTCGCTGGACAGAAATTCCATCCGGGTGGTTTCTGAGTGGGGTTCGGGTGACTGGCCTTCTTCCACACTGCAGCTGGGGCAGAGGGGGGACTAGACCTGTTTTACTGCCTGACACAGCGTACTTGCTGGCTACATAGCTCAGTTAATTCAGCCTCCAGGCACCCATCCACGAAGACTTAAGAATTTTTCCCAAAAATAAAAACAAGACCATAATAACCCTATTGTCACTCAACATAAATGGTGATTTTCTGTCCTTTTGTGTCTGTAATTCAACAATGGGATACAAGAGTCAGAGGTTTCAATTATGTTCGCACACCTTTCCATGTCAGTTTGATTGATTCACCTTTTAAGGTGCGATTGTAAAGTATTTCCTTCTCTCTCAGGCAAGACCCGGAAAACTGGCCTTCTCTCCGCCAAGTCATCCGCCGAGTCCAGCTTGAAGTCTTTCAACAGGAGTCAGCTGGGCAACTACCCAACCTTGCCCCTACCGAAGTCAGTGGACACACTGAAGCCGGGGGAGGGAAACAGGCTGGGCCGTGGTCTGCCCCCTCTCAAGCACTGTGATCCGCCGTGCGTTACTGGCTCGAATAAAAACCGGAGAAGCCTCCCCGTGTCCATCTGCCGGAGCTGTGAGACCCTGGAGGGCCCCCAGCCGGTGAAAACCTGGCCCCGATCCCACTCCCTGGACGACCTTCAGGGAGAGCCTGATGCTGAAACAGATGTGCCTAGTGCAGCGACAGAACCCTCCCCTCAGATCGCACCGGAAGTGCCACAAAAGACAGCCCCCTCCATCACCAAGGTCCCCAGCCCCAAACGAGATTCTGCCGTTGACAATGCATTGCTACTGACCCAAAGCAACAGGTTTTCTGACCCTCAGAAAACGACTACTAAGAAACTGGGCGGCTCAAATGCAGCCCCTTCACGTGGCCTGTCTCCTCCCCCATGTTTACCCAGAAACCATGATGCTCAGCCTCCTGGAGTCGGACACGGCTTAACAAGGACTGCTCTTGAGGGCTACCGAAAAGGACTCGACTTTGAGGGAACCTGTCACCCCCCGGGCACCAAAGACGGTGAGCAGAGGGGACCTGAGGCCAAAACGCCGGCCAGACACCCCACGCAGCCTCCACCTGTTCCTGCCAAGAAGAGCAAAGAGCGCCTGGCCCTGGCCAATGGCCTGCACCCCGGCCCCCCGGGCCCCAGTGCCCCGTGCCTGCCCCTGAAAAAGGGTGGTTCCAGTGGCCCCAGCGACTGCCACTCACCCCAGGCTCCTAGACCTCCCTCCAGGCAAGAGCCCAGCAGCCCTCCGAGCTCGAGGCCACCGCCCTGGCTCTCAGAGCTCCCCGAGAGTGCAAGCCTCCAGGAGCATGGCGTGAAGCTGGGCCCGGCCCTGACCAGGAAGATCTCCTGCGCCCGGGGGGTGGATCTGGAGATGCTCACCGAAGACAAGTTGCGAGCTGAAGGCATCGATCTCACCGAGGAACCGTATTCTGACAAGGTATCAAAGGCTCTGGCCCCACTTCACAGGCCTTTGCTTTCATAAGCCGAGCAGCCAGGCTCATGACCCAGGAGGTCAGCCGAGGCGGGGGCCACTGTGGCAGTGAGAGCGCAGGGGTTCACAGCGGGGCCTCTGCCGTTTGGTGGCGGCACCAGTGGGAGCACAGTGTCCGGGTCAAATACATATACAGCTTTGGATTTTCTTATCCTTTCTCTCTCTTTTTTATTTTTAATTTTTGGCAGCTATGCACTGCAGGGAGGACTGTCCATCAGTACTAGGACTGAAAGTCTTCGTTTAGAGGAGAGGACAAGCCTGAGGTCCAGTTTTCCTCTCTTAATTCAACATGTATGTTTTTAGACATTAGGAAATCGACAGTTAATTTTCTTATACAAAAAGTGGAATTAATAACCTACATAACTACCTCTTAAAGCTATTATTAGCAGGTAAAATGTGAGCATACTTTGAAAATTATAGGACCCTATTCAGATATAATAATTGTATAATTACCTTGTATGGGTAACAGGGGAAAGATTATGTGGAAATACCATGATACTAAAAACATTGAGCTCTATAATGAAAACTCATTTCTCATTTGAAAAAAAATAAGGAGTAGGTCTACCCATCCCACAGTGACTTCGAAAACAATTGAGAAGAGAGAGAGCCATATGTGGCTCTTGGAAATGTAAGCACCATTATAATGCAGTCCTGGGGGTCTTCGTTATAAAGTTGTTATGACCACGAATGCCTGACGGTAACATCCTCCTCCTCAACATCTAGAGAATAAACCCCTTTGAACGAGAAGCAGTGAGAATTCTACTCCACAGTCAATGCCAGCCGGCCGATGTGGGCGGTGTGGTCCTATTAGATAGGAGGCACAGCAGTAGGTGACTCTAGAGAAAGAAGTTTGCCCCTCTCCCCCCGCAGCTCAGGAACGGTTTTCAAACACACATTTTGCCAAATGATCAGGTCGGGTGAGCTGAGGGCATTGGCTCCCCAACATGTCAGATGATTGAGTTTCAAAACACTTTCCTAGAGTTTATTACTACCCGAAACATGAAGGTGTAAAGTGTTCCCTCCAAAACATCCGGACTATAGAGAAAATGTATTCACTTGCCATGAAAATTTTGGGTGCTATTTCCCAGTAGCTAAATGTCTTCAGAAAAGAAAGGTCTTTGCCACATCTGACACCACCTTTGTTCCCCTCACGCAGCACGGCCGCTGTGGGATCCCCGAAGCCCTGGTGCAGAGATACGCAGAAGACCTGGAGCAGCCCGAGCGGGACGTCGCTGCCAACATGGACCAGATCCGGGTGAAGCTGCTTCGCAAGCAGCACCGCATGGCGGTGAGCAGCCGCGCTTCGGGGGGCCACCCCTCCCCGCTGTTTGCGTCCACGTAGTCACAGAGCTCAGGGACGAGCACACGGGCCACCACCGCGTAGCCCAGTGCTTGTGGCCGTCCAAGGGGACGCCTGGTGGGGAAGCAATACACATTCAGCCCCCAGAGTTTTAAAACACCATTTTAGAAAGAGAAAAAAATGAAAATTATCCATACTCCCAGCACTATGAAAAAGTTAAGCCCATCTGATCACTTGTCTGCACGTAGATAAATGCTCGGCTTTGAAACCTGGTGGTTTTTAGTGGTCGGAGCACAAAGCTAGTTCTCTTACTAAACTTCCGTCACAGTGTTGGCATTTCAGAGTGGCCCAGCAGGTGCATGTGGCCTAGCTTAGCCAGTCCATATTGATGAAACATTTAGGTTTTCTCCAGTTTCTTAACTTTCAGTAATGTAGTGAAGAACAATAAGTCTTTGTAGGTGTCTGAGGTTCGTCTCTGAGGGCATGTTACTTTAAGAGGGCACGCTTCGTCAAGGCCAAAATCTCAGGGGTCTGCACGTGGGGTGGTCAGTTAACTTTGAAAGGTACAGCATTCGGTCTTCCTGGGTGTCCAGCGTAAGTGTTTATTTCCCAGCCCTAGCCAATACTCGTTATTATTTTAGATTCTTTGTAACAATATTGATTAAGTGTTTAATCTGCTAGTTGTTAATGTGGATTCAAAATACAACGGAAAATCTACTTGGTAAACCCTCAGTCACTGAGTATTTTCCTTTTCACACTGTCACATGGGACTGCCTCTTTACTCAGTCACCTGAGGTGTGCGGTGACTGGCTGTGTGAGGCACCTTGAAGAGCGTGTCACCACCATTAGACAAAACAGTCAGAAATGCAGGTGCTCACAGTTTGGAGAGTTAGACACATAACTGGGGTTATATCTAACGCCGAGTACCTTCCAGAGCCTCATGCACTTCTTGAAAATTGGTCTCACCTTTGAAAAGTCAAGGAAGGACTCTTTCTGCTCCTCTGAGTTGTTGACACGTGCTAGCGTCCTCACTTCCTGATAGCACCGTGGTGAATGTGTTAGTAATGGCCGTTTTCGGCATCTAAGAAGCGGCCCTCCCATGGCGTGTGGGGACGCGTCCTCAGATTGTTCTCTCTCTCTATCCAGATCCCAAGCGGCGGACTCACAGAGATCTGTAGGAAGCCCCTGTCTCCCGGCTGCGTCTCGTCCGTGTCGGACTGGCTGATCTCCATCGGCCTGCCCATGTACGCCAGCGCGCTCACAGCAGCAGGCTTCAGCACCCTGGGCCAGGTGCCTTCTCTGTCCCACACTTGCCTTCAGGAGGCCGGCATCACCGAGGAGAGACACATAAGCAAGCTCGTGTCTGCAGCCAGACTCTTCAAACTGCCGCCAGGCCCCGAGGCCATGTAGCCAGGCCCGGCGTGGACGTCCCCGGATGAGAGCCACCCTTCACTGTGCTTACCATGCCAATGCGACTCCTCCTTCCCCGGACAGGCAGGCCAGATCCAGAGGAGTGGCCCCGTGTACGACCACACTGTGTGGAGCCTCAGCGCAAGACCGATGGACCCTCTCTTTCCCAGAAAAGCCCCTTTGAGGAAATTGGTGTGGTTCTCTTTGACCCCCAAAGAAAAGACAAGCACTTATTTTTATTTCCAGAACATAATAGAACCAAGATGCCAACTCGCCACTAATGCTGTGCCTCTGGCCTGTCTTGGTGCGCTGGGAGGAGGGCTGGGGGCAGAGGGAGGGGAAGCCTCTTTCCTTTCTGATTGTGCCCTTGGCCTTCTGTCTGTCGCCCTGCAGGATCCCCGAGGACCAGACAGGCTTAGCTAGGCCAAAGTAACAGACTCGGGAGTGATTGTACTCGGTTGACATGCTCATTGGTTCAAAAGTAAGATAACCTGTCTGCACTAGGGAAAAAAAAAGTCCTGTTCTCCTGTAGGTAAACAAGAGACATTTTAATAATTGCTTTCTAGCAATCAGCTTTTATTTGCCTTAATATGAGCTTTTAAGCAGTTACCTACCTAGTGTTCACTACCCTGTAACCGTAGTTGCAAATCTTCAGCGTAGACTGCCGTCTAATCTATCTGGGGTGTTTCCAGCAGAGAAAATGGGCTTTTCTGATGATCTCATTCGAACATGGCTTATTTTGTAGGAGTGTTCATCGGGCACAGATTTCACGCTGGTGTTCAGTTGTTCAACTACACAATCCAGTGAAAAACTATGAAATTCACAAAGCTATCGTGTGTGTACATGGGCGTGTTTGTGGGGGGTGGCGTGGGTGTTTATAGTAACTGCCTTCCATTTGAGTCGGTTCTGTGTCCTCGCCATGCCGGTGGCTGCGGTGCAGCGTTGACTTGGCCTCCTGACTGTCCCCATCCCCGCGTCCTGCGGGCAGCTCGCCAGCCGATGACCGCCTTCGCGAAGCGTCCGCGTAAGGCCGAATTGTTCAGAAAGGTGTTTTCAAAAAGGGAATTAGTTTAAGAGGTTTTTAAGGTTTTTCTTCAGTTTTACAGGTAAGGTATTGTTTTTCTTCTTTTCTTATTTAGGTAGTTCTTTTAATTCAAATAAAGGTTCCTTTTGGGCCAGGCCAATCACATTAGCCATGTATTAAGTATTTGCATATTTTCCATTGTTTCCCACTGATTTCAGCATATTCTGTTGTCTTTTCGTCTTGTGTCTGACTTCCTAGCAAACCCATTTAGACAACTAAACTAGGAAGATTTCCATTGCTTACAAAATGAGTTTTGCTTTATGTTCTTATCGTGAGCACTATTCCAAGCATTGAATGTGATTATTTACAATAGAAACACTTTGAACACAAGCCTTGATCGAAAGTTCTTTAATGTTTTATCTACTCACTCAAACAAATGATTTCCCTCAGGGAAAAAAAAAAGGTGATTTCATTAATTACAAAGCCATCTTTAGCATTTGCTTTATATACTTAGATCCATGTTTCTGAGGAAAAGGATGTTCTCAGGTGATAAATTTTTTTCATGCCTTGGTATGCATTTAAAAATAATAATATATATTTCTTCAATAATAGTTTCTGTAAGATGCCATGTGAAGAAGTTGTGGAAATCTAGAATAAAAAGCTAAAGCTGCCAAATTTCTGTGGCACTCTTAAAAAGAGCCCATTTTTGTCACCTTGGGCTGTGACATCCCTGTGCGCAGGGCCCACCTGGGAAGGCATGAGGCTGCAGGGCCCCCCTGTGACGGAGACCCGGCTCTGAAGGGGCTTCTCGGCTGTTCTTGCGGTGACCTCAGTGCGACAGTGGGAGGCCCATCTCCGAGTGTAAGCTGAGCAGACACCACACAAAGGTCCCGGGGTAGGTAACCGAGGGGAAGGAGGACTCGTGTGACTTTCCAAGTTTTAATTCGCTTTCACTGTAACGTTTTCATTGATGTAAAAATGGCACCGGAAAAGGGGATTTTCTGAGCTTGAGCTTTTGAGAATGCCAAACCGTAGTTTTGTCAACTCTTCTTCGGAGATCATGGCCTTTGCAGAGAAAATTCCCATTCAGGGACCACGAATGATTGTTGGTGGGAAAGTCTTCCTGATCTGAAAGGTCTGAGGTGGTTTTTTTACTTTATTGTACTTTTTTAAATCCTTTTTTTTTCATCATTAGTATTTGTTTGGTCTTCTTTTGCTTTGAGCTTTTCATCTGATCCTAGAAAAGCCTCAGTGTTTGTGTGTGACTTTTGACTGAGGTGGTTTGGGGCCGCCTGTGGACAGACAGGTGGTAGGTGGCAGCAACGTCCAGGTTGACTCAGGTGCACTCGGTTCGGAAGGTGGAGGAATGGAGAAAATGGTCTCTGGAAAGCACAAAAGAAACCTGGACTGGCAGCGAGGCTCAGGTAGCTACATACCCGTCGTGTGAATTCTTACTTTGAAGCTGTCTAGAAGGAAACGCAGCCAGCCCTAACCACTATTTACATTCCCAAATAACCAAGTAGGAGATAGGTTTTTTGAAGGCCTGCCTTAGTCAGAGGCCCTTTTCTCTGTCCTGAACCTGGGGGTGGGCAGCATTGGAAATTACTGGTGTATTGGTAATCAGTTCCTGACATAGCAAAGTTTGCTTTCATAACTGCAGCAAAAGAAGTCCATTCACCAAGTCAGTGCTGCGTGTGCGTGCTGTATTATTTTCAGAAAAATAAGTCTCGTCGTCTGAGTCCAAGTTATCTTGATTTTAAATTGATAGAGAAAACAAACTGTCAAGCAAGTTATATAACAACTAACAACATTGCACTTTCTGTATATGAAATCAGTATTTAAATAACTTATTTTTCTCCATTGCTGTTTTTAAACATTGTAAGTAGCTGTAATATACCAGTACCAATATGTTCTTGCGATTGCTTCAGCCCAAGAAAGCTGTGTATTGTTTTAAAAATTGTAAAAATTATTGTGACGATTCATTTAGCAAAGAGAAAGGACAGAAGGGTTTTCCTATGTATCAAAACTTGTCTATAATTGTCATCTATGTATCTAGAAAAAAAAGCAAATAAATTTCTTCAGTTGAACATGCCTCTTTGGTTGTTCCTGGGATATTTCAAATATGAGTAGGAGAGTGTAGTTTAATAAAATATATTATAAAAATAGTAGTAGCTGTATGTAAGTACTTCTGCCACAGCACCAATTCTCTTTACTAATTTATTGCAATTTTTTGTTGACTATTGCAAAGTCAAGTCATATAATCACAGCATCCTAAACCAGAAAGAGATTGGTGGAGATCATTGATCGCATAAGCCCATCATTTTCAGATGAAGAGTTTTGAAGCCTCATAGGTGGTTCACTTGCCCAATGTTACAGTTAACAAAACCCAGATTTTGTATTGACAGAGAAAAAAACATCCAGCTTGGGATATTCTAGAAATTAACTTGACAAAAGTCCTTTTCAACATTGGTGTACCACATTTGGCAAAAACGTGTTTGTATTGGGCAGGAGTGTGCTCATGATAGAAAATTTTGAGGAGATAATTCATGCTCTTGATTTATTTCAAGGTGGCCTCCAATATTCCATAGCTCAACTCAAAGAAGTTACTTTTTTGTTGTGATTTCTGAGAACCTTTGACTGGATTCTTGATGTTTATTCTAACCTCGCCTCGTATATAGAAACTTAGGTTGCAGTCACTTAGAAGTTATAAAGAACATAAATTTGATAGGGAAAAGAATAAAAAGGGCGGGACTCATTCTTTCACCGCACTCATTTGGAAGCCTTGGAATGACTTTATTTACTGTTTGCCATGAAGACCCACTCAGAGCCAACACAGTGCTTCCTTGGAGAGAGACAGACAGGAGGGATGCTCACTCAGGTGTAGGTCTGGGCACCTCTTCAGGGGACCATGGCAGCATTACTGGGAAGCATTCCAGTTTTTCACAGAGCACCGCTCCAACACGGACGGAGAAGAGCACTCTGGAAAGGGAACTTCACTGTCACCTCTGGTACACTTGAATAAAACCCCTGAGCAGTCCTATTAAACCATGTCTTGAGTCCAGTATGGAAGGACGACACCAAGATATGTGCGGGAGCCACTGCAGTTAAGAGTAATCTGACCAGAATTTGCCGCCATCCCAATTGTCCCCACATGTGGGTCACAAATGTGGTCAGAGCCACACGACAGATGTGAACAGGGCTGTGGGAACCACGGCTTTCTTGTCGGTCCTCACACGTAGAGTCAGGCTCTCGCATCAGGCGTTCATGTGGGTTTCCCTTTACCTGGGTGCTCTGACCTGGAAAATCTGCAGGACCAACTCCCTCCTGTCCCTCCCGCTCAAAGGTGATGTCTCAGAGCCCTGTCCCGTCTCTGTCACCTAAAATTGCCTCCTCCTGTAGCCTTTCCTTGGCCACCACACCCCATTCCTGTACCTGCTCTATTTTCCCCATGGCATTGGTCATTTTCTAACACACTATGTACTTCATTTATTTGTTGTGCCTGTTGCTTATTAACCGTCTCCTGCTGCAATTGAAAGTCAAGGAATGCACAGGTTTGCTCGCTGATGAGCCTGAACCTCTACACCTGACACATAGTACCTATCGAATGAATGACTATCCCTGAATCACAAGCACTTGAATCTTGAATGTTAAAGTTGGAGATGATCTGCTTTAATCCTCTCAGTTTACAGTTGACAGAGACGGAGCTGCTGTGGTCATACTCAGAAGGCTAGTGACAGAGTAGGTAATAAAGAGGCAGACCCTCTCTAGCAAGGCTTCGCTGGAGCATGTCAGCATCGTGGGGGTTAAGAAGAAATCAGAGCAAGTCAGAATTTCCCAGAGCTGTTTCCAGCAAACGTTCTTGCTGAGGGAGTAGTTGCTGCAGCGTATGGCCACCAGAGGGCACTGCGGTGCCAGATGGAAGGCCGAACCTGGGGCCTGCAGGGCGGGCGGCGAGGACGAATTTCCGAGGTAGGAAAGTGCCCAGCCGCACAGCCAGGGGGAGCACAGGGCGCCGCCAGGCCCCGGACGAAACGAGGCGGCGGGAGGGAGAGCAGGGCCACCATGACTCTCCCCGGTTATCAGCGAGACCTAGAGCCCTGCAACCAAAGCACCTATTAAAACATCATTGGAGAGTGTTGACTAGTGACCAGTAAAACTTACAAACTCAGCTTTTATAAACCTTGTGGGGCTCTCGGCTGCCTACAGTACTACTTCCTTTAGCTACGAGAGAGCGAGAGC
Organism: Micronycteris hirsuta; assembly: GCA_004026765.1. NCBI lineage: Eukaryota > Metazoa > Chordata > Mammalia > Chiroptera > Phyllostomidae > Micronycteris > Micronycteris hirsuta. The sequence continues at coordinate 29,250 of PVJI01014352.1, forward strand.
CGCGTGGCTCACCTCCAGTTGCTGCACAGAGTGAGGTTGGGGCCCTCCTGCACAGGTGCCCTCCCGTGTGCCCGGGGAGCGAGCTGGGGGAAGGACATGTTTAGGTGACCGTAAAACAAGTCCTAAACTTTAGATGCCATGCAGTGAGATGGGAGACCAGGCTCATTTTGTGTTTGTTTGTTTACGTGACTGGCATTTTACGGCTGTGGCCCAGAATAGCCCGACACTATAAGACAATGGCCACCATTCAGGCCAGAAGCTCATGGGGCCTTTCTGCTGTGACTGTGCAGTGGACACTGTGCACCCCATTTTACAGCAGGGGGGACCTGCAGTCACAGCGGTGTAGGTAGAAGGGATGAGAGTTGACCTTGGTTTTTTATTTTATTTATTATTATTATTTAATCTTCACTGGAGTATATGTTTATTAATTTTAGGGAGAGAGGAAGGGACAGAGAGAGAGAAAAACATCAATGTGAAAGTTAAACATCAGTGAATTGCCTCCCACACATGCCCCGCCAGGGGATTGAACCTGAAACCTTTTGGTATACAGAACAATGCTCCAAACAACTCAGCCAGGGCGACCTTGGTTATTTTATTCTGAAGCCCTTTGGCTTAGCCACTACTGAATAATTCCCTGGTTCTCAGCCTGAGCAACATGGTAAAAAATCAAGAGTATCAGCTGGGTCCCACCAGGAAAGCAGACGCAGTAGGAGACATGCTTTGAGAGGTTTATGGCACAGACTGGCTTTCGTGAGCGCAGGGCTGGCTGGGCAGGTGTCATGCCATGGGGCATGTTGCCAGGGGCTGCAGCTCTGTCCACGGGCAGGACGTCTTCGTCCTCGGTGACATCTCAGCTCTGTTCAAAAGGCCTTTCCAAAAGTTGAATCAGACCCACCCAGATTTAGTCTCCATTACTTAAAGTCAACTGATTATGGACTTGAATCACATCTACAAAATGCCGAATGAGTGCTTGATTAAATAACTGAGGGCTGTAGCTGTCCTGGTTCAGGCCGCAATAACAGAATCGCAAAGACCAAGTGGCTTATCAACAGCAGAAATTGATTTCTCACCGTTCTGGAGGCTGGAAGTCTGAGGTCAGAGGGTCAAAGTTGGCAGGTTCCAGGGAGAACCCTCTTCCAGGTTCCAGACTGTAGCTTCTTGTGTCCTCACAGGGAGGGAAGAGGAAGAAGCAGCCACCTCTGTGGTGTCTTATAAGGAAGGCACCAGCCCCATTCCTGAAGCCTCCACCCTCAGACTCACTTAATCCTGAGCCCCCCACCCCACCCCCCACCGCCCCCGCCACAGGATCTACATCCCGATACAATCCCACCCGGGGTAGAGTCTCAACACAGGAACTCCGGGGGAACACAAATATTCAGTCCGTGACAGCAGCCTAGCCAAGAGGACGCATTTAAAACACCGCTGTACCTCAAAACTTTTGGAAAGTATGCCTTTTGGGCCCCACTCCAGACCAACTGAGTCTGAAACTCACCGATGGAACCTGGACACTCATGTCTTCCATTGTCGTATCTCCCCCAGGATATCCTGGTGCATGGTGAAGGTTAAGAACTTGGAGTATCATCAGGGAGCTGGGGGCCTTTGGAGTTTCAACCGAGCCCCCAGGACGTGGTTTACTGTGTTGGGATCATCCCAGAGAAGACAGTGCCCTTGCTAGAGAGGAGGCTGAGTTGTTCAAGTCACCAATGTCCCAGGGCAATTAGTGACTATTTGCCATAAACAGAATCACTGCCAGGTGCCACCAAGTGACTGCCTGGGTGTCTGGTGTACCCACATGGACAGAGAACTGACTGTTGTTTGTTTGTTTGTTTGTTTGTTTGATAGCTTCTTTAAGTCCTGCTTAGCCAGGCTTCTAAGAGCTCACATTCTAAACTCGGAAGGGGCTCAGGCTTTCCCCAGAGTGGAGCTCCGGTCAGAATTGAATGGAGTCACGCCTCTGGAGTCAGGGAGGCTGAACAGGCACTGGCCTCTTTCCTGGCGCCCCTCCCTTCCAGCGTGGTCTGTGTGCAGCTGGTCCGGGACAGTGGATCCGGGAGAGCCCCCGTTTGCATGGACGTGGGCCTCCCTCAGAAGACCAGGAGGGGATGGGGCGGAACCCAGGAAAGCACCTGAGAGCAGGGCTGCCCACACTCACTTCTCCATCGCGTGGGTAGGTGGTAGGATAGGGCTTGGGGATGCCACCCTTGGGCCATCAGAGCACATCAGAAGATGGGACTGTGCCACCCACTGTCCTCTCGTATAGCTCTTCTGAGATCCACTTCAATCCTTTCCCCATTGGCCAAGGCCAAACCACACTTAGCTCCAAGAACCCTCCTCTTGGCTTCCATCGCAGCTGCCGAGCTGGAATCCTTTCGAAGGGTTGTGTTCTGGAAGAGTGGGTATTTGTAGGTTGATGGGAAGGAGGATCAAGGGCGAGAAATTAGATGTTGTCCTAGACCCGGGACCTGAGCCTTTGCCTAGAGAGTCCCCCTTTCTCCTGATTTGGGCTCCTTGCCTCAGAATTGCTCACTACTTCCAGAACAATCCAAGTGCCCATGAGGGGCCCCCTCAGGACATCCGAGGTCCCACATCTGGGGCTGCAGCTCCCTGCAAAGCCCTGCAACTTCTGGCAGAGTGGCTTCAGTGCCGTCTCCCTGGACTCGGGGACAGTGTGTGAATTTCTTCCATCTTCCCCGGGGAGGTTTCCGAGAGTTTTCCGAGGGCGCATTCAGCTGCGGTCTAAATCCGGCCCTTTGGCTCCAGGCCAGGGAGGAGCTTCATTTACTTTGGCACCTGGGCTCTTCCTGTTTCGTCCCAGGCTCTGGACGGACGTAGGGAACGGTGCTTTGCTGGGAGGCACACCGGGCAATTCTGTGCTGTCAGCACTGATGGAGACTGACTTCCGGAGCCACCAGGGACCTTGTTTCCTCGCTTCCTCAGAATTGCTCCTTCGGCGGCTTTGAGGTTGAAGAGAGCTGCCCACAAAAGAATGTTTGATGAGGGGCTCATGGTGGTTGCATCATGTTATAAATACTCAAATTTTCCTTGCAGATATTTTTCCCCTCCAAAACTGGAGAAAATGTGTAGTGTTCATTTTGGGGAATCTGTTCAAAAGGTACATGGAGGAATGATGTTCCCCAATCAAGGAGTCAACATTTTTCTTTAGGCTCATGGTTACCACAACCTGGAGAAGCCAAATCTGTGCCTGAAGCAGAAATGCTGGTTTTGCTCATAGCGCTCTCAAAATGTGCAAATTGGACAATTAATTCACTCTTTTCGTTTTGGCAGGGGAGGAAAGGAGGACTTGCCAAGACGTGTTACGTTACCACAGCCCCTCCCAGGCATGTGGTAATTACTTGAGTGCTATGAAGGCGACCAGTTGTGCTAGTGCCCAGGTTATCAGCTCTAGCTTCTCTCTCCTTTTTTCCACCCAGGAAACAATATGTCGTTAAGAAAAGATCTCCGAGGCTGTCCCTCCATCAGCACTGGTAGAGACACCAGCTCAGTTCACCCAGTGGCCTCCTCCCCGCGTCGCCTGCTGGACACGCCCAGAGAGCAGGGGGCTGACCCATCTGGGTGGGGACTGCATCACTACACTGCTCAGAGGTTCAAGTTTTTGTCACAGTTTATTTTTTTTATTATATTTTATTGATTATGCTATTACAGTTGTCCTGATTTTCCTCCTTTGCCCCCCTTCCACCCAGCAGCCCCTCACTCCCTCAGGCAATCCCCCCACCACTGTTCATGTCCATGGGTCATGCGTATAAGTTCTTTAGCTGTTCCATTTCCTATAATGTACTTTATATCCCCATGGCTGTTCTGTAAATACCTATTTGTACTTCTTAATCCCCTCACCTCTTCACCTATTCTCCCATATGCCCCTCCCATCTTGCAACCATCAAAACCCTCCCTGTATCCATGATTCTATCTCTGTTCCTCTTGTTTGCTTAGTTTGTGTTTTAGATTCAATCGTTGATAGATATGTATCTTTGCCATTTTATTGTTCATAGTTTTGATCTTCTGCTTGAGTAAGTCCCTTTAACATTTCATATAATAATGGTTTGGTGATGACGAACTCCTTTAGTTTTTTCTTGTCTGGGAAGCTTTTTATCTGCCCTTTGATTCTAAACAATAGCTTTGCAGGGGAGAGCAATCTTGGTTGTAGGTCCCTGCTTTTCATGACTTTAAATATTTCTTGCCGATCCTTTCTAGCCTGCAAAGTTTGTTTTGAGAAGTCAGCTGATAGTCTTATGGGAACTCCTTTGTAGTTAAATCTCTGCTTTTCTCTTATTGCACTTAAGATTCTTTCTTTATCTTTAATCTTTGGCATTTTAATTATGATGTGTCTCAGAGTGGCCCTCTTTGCTTCCATCTTGCTTGAGACTCTCTGTGCTTCCTAGATTTGCATGTCTATTTCCTTCACCAAATTAGAGAAGTTTTTTTTCACTATTTTTTCAGATAGATTTCCAATTTCTTGCTCTTTCTTTTTCCCTTCTGGTATCCCTATGATGCTAATATTGGAATGCTTGAAGTTGTCCCAGAGGCTCCTCATTTTTTTTTTTTATTCTTTTTTTTTTTAAGATTTTATTTATTTATTTTTAGAGAGAGGAGATGGGAGGGAGACAGAGAGGGAGAGAAACAGCAATGTATGGTTGCCTCTCACATGGCCCTCATAGGGGACCCGGCCCGCAACCCGGGCATATGCCCTGACTGGGAATCGAACCGGGATCGTCTGGTTCCCAGCCCGCGCTCAATCCACTGAGCTACACCAGCCAGGGCTTTTTTTTTATTCTTTCATCTTGTTGTTCTGAATGTTTTTTGCTTCCTTATGTTCCAAATCATTGATTTGACTCTCGGCTTCATCCATCTATTGTTGTTTCCCTGTAAATTGTTCTCTATTTCAATTAGTGAATCCTCCATTTCTGAATGGATCTATTTTATGCTGCTGAGGTCCTCACTAAGTTCCTGGAGCGTCCTTATAACCATTGTTTTGAACTCTGCATCTGATAAATTGCTTATCTCCATTTCATTTAGTTCTTTTTCTGGAGTTTTGATCTGTTCTTTCATTTGGGCCATGTTTCTTTGTCTCCTCATTTTGACTGCTTCCCTGTGTTTGTTTCTATTTATTAGATAGAGCTGCTATGACTCTCTGTCTTGGTAGTGTGGCCTAGAATAATAGGTGTCCTGTAGGGTCCAGTGACACAGCTCCTGCTAACACCCAAGCTGGGTACTCAAGATGCACCTTTCATGTGGGCTAAATATACCCTCCTCTTGTAATTGAGCCTTGATTGCTGTTTGCAGATCAATGGGAAGGAATTACTCCAATCAGCTGCAAGGACTGGCTGTGACCAATGACCACCAACCTCCCCCTTCTGTGGAGCATCAGCTGTGCAGGGGCAGGGTGGTACTGCTCTGATGTAGTCTATAGCTGTCCACTGGATGTGCAGACTCTGGGGTTTCCTGGGTGGTGCAGGCCAAGGTCATTCCCCACCTGTGTTTTGCTTGGGCCCAGCCTACATGAGCTATAAAGTAATCTTAGGTGGCTGCTACTTGTGCTGGACTTGGAGATTCCAAGGTGAAGCCATGCTGTGAATCTAGGCTGGCTGCTGCTAGTGCCGGGCCTAGGGCCACTTAGCAAGAGGTAAAGGGGCTGGGGGCTCACTGAGGTCATCGGTTGCTTCTTTAAGAAGATTTAGGAAGTTGTAAAGCATAAGCCAAGACCAGCCATTCATATGGAAACATCTGTTAATAGCTTGGGTGGACAGTCGCAGGGGATCTCCGGGGTCAAACAGTGTTAGGTTGATGGAGTTCAGATATGGCACCCGCCTGCTGGCTCTGTAGCTCTGTTGGGGGAGGGTTCAGAAAAGCAACAATGGCCTTTGCCTGCCTTTCTGTCTGGGAGAAAACTGTCTCCCAGCTCCTGCCTTGATGCCAGACACTTCAGTTCCTCCCCATACGCTGGTCCCTTTCAAGCTGCTACCCCAGTGCTGGAGCTCAGAGGGAATGAGTCTGAGTAAGTCCATGGGTGGGCTCTCTAAGAGGCACTGCTTGGACTCCAGAAGTTTCTTCCACTGACTGAGTCTCTACTGGTTTTTGCACCCAGAGTTGTGGGGACTTATCTTCTGGCCCTGGAACCCTGGGCTGGGGGGCCTGGTGTGGGGCTGGGACTCCTCACTCCTGAGATATTCATCTTGAATTTTTATCTAGCACATGTAGATATGGGATCAGCCCATTCCACATCTGCGCCCCTCCTACCAGTCTGGATAGATGTGGTTTCTTTAATTCCATAGTTGTCAGACTTCCATTCAACTTGATTTCTGATGGTTCTGAGTGATGGTGGTTTTATAATTTAGTTGTAATTTTGATGTGGTTCTGTGAAGAGGCGATCCATGTCTGCCTACACTGCCATCTTGACCAGAAGTCTCTGTCACAGTTTCCCTCATTTGTCCCCTCATAGTAATCTGCTCACTTCTCTCAGAAGGATGGCAACCAGAATATTTTTTCAACTTTAATTGTTTTATGGAGTTTTATAAATTGTTTCATTCTTGTTTCTTGTTGGAATTCTTTTTGGCTTTGCCAGGGACTAAGGCTGCAGAAGGGGGTGTTGGAAATGGGGTGAGGGTGGGCAAAGAGTGATGACAAGACACTCGGTCCCCGATTTCTCCTCTGGACCTGATATTTGTTGTTTATTTTTTTGTATAGGGTAAAACCCCTGAAAAGAAAAGTAACCTAGAGCATAGACAGTTTCATTTTAATAGTTTATAGTAAAGCATTTGCATGTCCTTTTTCTTCTTGGTGTGTGTGTAAATAAAAGCATTTACTTTGCATATATCTCCCTTACATGCATCCCCCCATTTTATTAAGATATCATCAACATATGACACTACAGTAGTTTTAGGTGTATACCATGATGATGGAATAATTTATAAACTGTGAACTGATCAGAAGATTTTTAGTTACCATCCATCACCATACAGTTACAATTCTTTTTTTTTTTTTTTGCCATGTGAACCATTAAGATTTATTCTCTTGCCATGGCCAGTGTGGCTCAGTTGGTTGGAGCCAACCCAAAGGGTTGCTGCTTCAGTCCCTGATCCAGGTGCATGCAATCCCCAGTCCAGGCACATATGACAGATTCTTCTCTCTTGCATCAGTGTTTCTCTCTCTCCCTTCCTCTCTCCCTAAAAGCAATGAAAAAATGTCCTCGGATGAGGATAAAAAAAAGAAGATTTATTCTTTTAGCAACTTTCAAATCATACTATTTTCTAAAAGTAGAGTTCTTTTTTAATGGGGTGAATAGGCCCTCCTACCTCCCTGTTTCCACAGCAATGGGTAGACTCCTGAGCCTATAGAGTTAATCATGTTACTGTAATTATTTGTCTACTTGTCTGTTTCTCTCACCAGACCAAACTCACAGAGGCTTCAATACTTCACCAGGATTTTCCCAGCATTCAGCACATTGCCTGGCACATGCCAGAACTCAGTCGATACTTATCAGGTGAACAGAACACACCAATAGTGTATGTCGGGTACTTCTGTGTGTGTGTGTGTGTGTGTGTGCAAGAGGCCACCCCAAGCCAGAGTAGCATTGGGCCGCAAGCAGATGTGCAGCCTCAGACCTTAGGTGTGTGGTTCGTCCTGCACTGGCCAGCCTGGGCTCCTCTGCCCTGGATGCTGGATCTGGTTGTCAGGACACAGGCTTGCAAACTGTGTAACTCAATGAGGAAAGTCAGCCTTGTCCCAATCCCCACCAGAGAAGGGGTCAGTGGGTCAGTTGTCCTGTCCAGCACCACCCATGCAAATACACAAGCGTTTCCTCTTCAACTGACTTACTTGGACAAGATGTAAGCAGAACCACGTGACCTCTCAACCCCAGACTATGAAGTATGTCATTGTATTCTCATGTGAGCAAGCATTGTAAAACCAGGAACTTCCCCTTTCCTCACTTTTAAGGCCACGTGCATTTGTGTTTTGAATGGCGCCCTGTGCGGGACGTGGCGACCACGATGAGGGCAAAGTGGGAGGAGCAGCAGAGGCCTTCAGTGGGAGGCACCCGCGGCTCCACAGACAGCGTTGTGTGTGCGTGGGAATGGCTGGTGTCGAGGTGACCAGTCTTCCTGGCCCAAGCCTCAGAACTGCCTTCCCAGGGCATAAAGAGGTCTGGGTCAGCCTCAGTTGCTGCCATTACCTCTTGACAGGGGTTCTAACTCAGAGGGTCCACAAACTGAAATAGAAGAACCACGTCCTTTTATTCTCCCAGTAACCTCAACTGAAATTTAGCATTTTCTTCAATCGTGAAGGTAAGCAACACCATCAGTAATAGCATCATCTGTAACATTGTCACTGACACAAGCTACAAGTATTTTCACATCACTGTGCAGTGGTTACAGATCTCCCCCAATGTCTTTTCAAGCCATTGCTCCTTAGAAATTAGGTAGCTATTAGACTCACTGGTAGCTCTTGCTTTTTGATGCATTCAGAAAGACTTACCTGTGTTTTAGTCAGGGTTCTCTACAGAACCAAAACCAATAGGAGACATATATATATATTTATTATATTATATAAATTATATATATATGTGTATATATATATATATATATATATATATATGTTATTATGAGGAAGGGGTCCACATGATTTTTGGAAGCTGGGAAGTCCCACGATCTGCCACCTGCAAACTGGAGACCCAGGAAAGTCATGGTGTAGTTCTCAGAACTGGAGGGCTGCCATAACTAAGAACTGTCAACTGGGGAACTTAACAGAAATTTATTGCCTCCTGGTTCTGGAGGCTGGAAGTCCAAGGTGCAGGTGTCAACAGGGTGGTTCCTTCTGAGGACTAAGAGAGACTCTTTCATGTTTCTGATGGTTTGCTGGCAACCACTGGCGTTCCTTGGCGTGTAGAAGAACCACCCCAGTCTCTAACCTCACCTGCACACGGCATTCTCCCTGTGTTCACATTGATGTTCGAATATCCCCTTCTTGTATATGACAGTAGGCATGTCAGATTAGAGTTCCACTCTACTCCAGTATGATCTTATTGTAACCTAATCACATACAATAATAACACAGTGATTTCTGGACAAAGTTAATTCTGGTGTACTGGGCGTTAGGACTTCACCATATGGATTTGTTGGGACACTACTCAGCCCATTTAAGTTTGTTCCTTGCCTCAGTACTCCCTCTCCGCCTGAGGGTATTCTTTAGGAGTACTTCTTACCCCTTTGTAGCTAACACCTTGTCACTGGACAACTATTCTCTTTGTTAAACTTCTCACTCCTGACTGAACCCTGACAGGAGAGGGAAGGGAACTAACCGAGTATGTGTCAGACACTTTGCTTTTTATATATATATATTTTATTGATTATGCTATTACAGTTGTCCCGTTTTCACCTCTTTACTCCCCTCTGCCCTGTACACCCACATCTCCCCCCTTTAGTTTGTGTCCATGGTTCGTACATATAAGTTCTTTGGCTTCTACATTTCCTATACTATTCTTAACCTCCCCCTGTCTATTTTCTACCTACCATTTATGCTACTTATTCTCTCTACCTTTCCCCCCTCTCTCCCCGCCCACTCCCCTGCTGACAACCCTCCATGTGATCTCCATTTCTGTGATTCTGTTCCTGTTCTAGTTGTTTGCTTAGTTTGTTTTTGTTTTTTGTTTTTTTTAGGTTTGGTTGTTAATAGTTGTGAGTTTGTCGCCATTTTACTGTTCATATTTTTGATCTTCTTTTCCTTAGATAAGTCTCTTTAACATTTCATATTATAAGGGTTGGGTGATGATGAACTCCTTTAACTTGATCTTATCTGGGAAGCACTTTATCTGTGCTTCCATTCTAAATGATAGCTTTGCTGGATAGAGTAATCTTGGATGTAGGTCCTTGCCTTTCATGACTTGGCATACTTCTTTCCAGCCCCTTCTTGCCGGCAAGGTCTCTTTTGAGAAATCAGCTGATTGTCTAATGAGAACTCCTTGGTATAACTCTATCCTTTATTCGTGCTGCTTTTAAGATTCTCTCCTTATCTTTGATCTTGGGTAATTTAATTATGATGTGTCTTGGTGTGTTCCTCCTTGGGTCCACCTTCTGTGGGACTTTCTGAGCTTCCTGGACTTCCTGGAAGTCTATTTCCTTTGCAAGATTGGGGAAGTTCTCCTTCATTATTTGTTCAAATAAGTGTTCAATTTCTTGTTCTTCCTCTTCTTCTTCTGGCACTCCTATGATTTGGATGTTGGAATGTTTCAAGATGTCCTGGAGGTTCCTAAGCCTCTCCTCATTTTTTCAAGTTCTTGTTTCTTCATTCTGTTCTGGTTGAATGTTTTTTTCTTCCTTCTGCTCCAAACCATTGATTTGAGACCTGGTTTCCTTCCCATCACTGTTGGTTCCCTGTAAACATTTCTCTATTTCACATTGTGCAACTTTCATTGCTACCTGGGTCTTTTTTATGCTGTTGAAGTACTCAGTGAGTTCCTGGAGCATCCTGATAACCAGTGTTTTGAACTGTGCACCCAATAGGTTGGTTATCTCTTTGTCACTTAGTTGTATTTTTTCTGGAGCTTTGAACTGTTCTTTCATTTGGGCCATTTTGTTGTTGCTGTTGTTGTTGTTTTGGTGTGCCTGTTACGTAGTAAGGGGCAGAGCCTTAGGTGTTTTCCAGGGCAGGGCAACCCATGTGGTTGTGTTGTGATGCTGTATGTGGGGGAGGGGTCCAAGAGGGAACGATGATGCTTGCTCTGCTCTCTGCCGGCTTTCAGTCACTTCCCCCACTACCCACAAGCAAATTGGGCCCTTCTGGTGCTGATTTCCAGGTAGGTGGGCTTGTGTATGTTCTAGGACCCTCTGGGTCTCTCCAATGAACTCACCTGTGAGTCTGTGAGTTTCTCCAGCTGCCGCCTCAACCCCCACAGGTGTTTTCAGTCAGAGGTTTTGGGGCTTTATTTTCCCGCACTGGATTTCGAGGAAACTGGATCTCAACCCTGGGTTGCGGGGTCTGTCTTGCTCCCCAGTTGTTCCTCCTGGTTTATCTGCATGCAGATGTGGGACCACCCAGTCCTCCAGCTGCCACCTTGCCACGAGTCCTGTCCACTTGGCTGCCCATCTCCGCCCCTCCTACCAGTCTGGGTGAGTGTTTCTGTTTTAACTCCTTGGTTGTCAGACTTCCATACAGTTTGGTTTTCTGTCAGTTCTGGTTGTTCTTTGCTTTAAATTTGTTGTTGTCCTTATTTTGGTTGTGCAAGGAGGCACAGTGTGTCTACCTCCACCTCCATCTTGGCTGGAAGTAGACACTTTGCTTTTAATCTTTGCTCAACATTATGCGGCAGGTGCTATCCTCATGCCCATTTATTTACATAGAGGTTGTGTAACTTTAGTGGCAGTGTTGAGGCTCAAACTCAGTTGTGGTTTTGTTGCTTTATTCCAAAGGCCGAGGGCCCTCCACTGTGTGATTCTGCCTCCATACTACAGATGCAGTCTCCAGCAATGTCTCAGCCTCAGACACACCATCCCGTTCATTGTCTTTGGTTTGCCATGAATGTCAGTCCCAAATCAATGTAGGAGGGGACTACATGAGGGCAAAAACCTCGGGGAGCCTGGGCAGTTGGGGACAACTGGAGATTGGCCATTGGTGTGGCAAAAAAAAAAAGAAAGAAAGAATAGGCTGGGGAAAAAGAAAATACCCCAGCCAGAAATCAGAGAATCCAACTCAGCACAGTAGCAGAGGGATCCCAGGCAACATGGTGCAGCAGACTTAGGGAGCAGCCTGGTCAGACTGTGAGGGGCAGATGGAGGACCCTGGGAGGGAGGTCTTTGGGGAAAAGAAAAGTAACAGAAAGACACATAGGCCATCTGATATGCTTAAGTCTTTTAAAAGTTGCTTGATGCTGCTAAAAGATGACCTGAGACATATTAGTCATGTTAAGAGTTTGAGCAAAAGTCAGCTCAAATGGGGCAGCGCCAGACCAGAGGTGGTTAGGTGTGCTCTGCCCACAGGATGGTCAGACGCATGCAAGTGCAGAAGCAAAGCAAGGCCATTATTTGATTGGCTAGGGCTGGAAGGTTGGTGGGCTGTTTGAGCTTGGTTGTCCTTATAATTTTGATTTCCTAATGTTGAGGCATTTCTAGCCTTAGAATTTTTTAAATTGGTGCCTGTGTTTTATCTTTTAATTTACTGGGGTGACATTGGTTAATAGAATTATATAAGTTTCAGGTGTGCAATTCTATAATCCATCATCTGTATGTTGTATTGTGGGTTCACCACCCCAAGTCAAGTCTCCTTCCATCACCATTTATCCCCCCTTTGCTGTCTTCTACCCCCTTCACCTCCCTTTCCTTCTGGCCGTCACCACACTGTTGTCCGTGTCTATGAGGTTTGTTTTCTAATCCCTTTGCTTTTTCACCCAGCTGCACAAGCTGCTCCCCCCACCCGCCCCCCCAGCTCTCGGTCTGTTCTCTATTTACATACAAGTCTGCATCTAACAAACAAAACAGACTGGCTCATAGAGGCTACCACCACATAGAGCCACCCCGGTCTGGCCTCCTTGCTTAACCAATTCAACAATATAAAAATTATAGGGGAAAATCAGGCCTTCGAAATGTAGACAATGATAAAGGAAAAAAAATAGACAAAGGCACTTATAAGTCCAGGAAAATACAACACTTTGCAAGAAAGACAACATTATAATAGATTGCTGAGGTTTTACAAGGAGCGTTATTTGCGTGAACATACTAAAGTCAGGACCCTCACTGACCCAGCTAAAAAGGTGGCCTGAGTATTGAGAAGATGACAAGAGAGAAAGTGGGGACAGGAATATAGAAATAGTGAGTCTTCCTGTAGCACAGCAGAAAATCAATAGATAATGTCTGAGTTTTAAAACCTCACATGAGCGTACTATTTAGGAGTCTAGAAATAAATATCAAACAAAACAGTTAAAGAATTTGAAATGCTCTCCTCTGAGGGACAGAATCGGGGGTGAGGGAGGTGGAGTGAGGAGAGGACAACTGCTGGTTGTTATAAGCCAGTTAGTACTATTTAATTTTCTTTCTTCCTATAACAAAGGAGTCTGATTCAAACAATATGTGCAAAGTAGAGCCCCTATGAGCTAGCAACTAGCATTTCTGAGTTTCTACACCATGCTTTAGAGTCACAATATTTATGGCTACAAATGTATTTGGAGAGTAAACTGCCACTGAGATGAATGTAAAATGTTTTTACCATGCCACGTGTCGTCAGCTACAGGAACTAAAAAGCATTAGAAGCATGCAAATAAATGACTCATTAAATTATCCATTAAAAAACAAAGACAGCCTATCCTTTTCAAAATCATTGCTTTAATCCCTTCGTTGCATGTTTTTTCTCTGTCTGCCTATTTCTGGATTTCTTAGTCCCATCCCCCAGGACATGCTTCAGTGCCTCCTCTCTCAAGATTTCAACACCTAATCTTGGCTCCCATCCCTCTCTCTAAGGCAGAAGAAATCTTTCCTTCTGCTCCTCCCACAGCACTGGATCCATGCTGCATTTATGACATGCTGTGTTAAGCTTGGGCCTTGCATTATTTATGCCCATGTCTTGAGGACAAGGTCTGTTTTCCCATTAGCCCCTTAATCCTGTGAACAATCCACTTCTAAAACGAGGGGCCTCTGCAACAAGATAACATTGACTCAGAGCAAAATGAAGATGACAAGTGACCTGAGCAGCATCTCTGCTGCTCCCCCACAGACCAACACCTGGCACTGCCTGTCTCACTTACACTCCCTTTGCTCTATATTTTATTCCCATTTTTTAAATTGCTGAGTTATTATAAGCAGCCAAATGCCCTTATTGAAGCTTGAGGTGACCCATGGTTAGTGTGTAATGAAAAGGGTAGCTTTGAAAAGTTATTATCTGGAAGCTTAAAGTTCTTATTACTATTTCTGGGGAGAGAGATCCTCCTGGAGAATGCTTCAGTGAATGCTTTGGTCAATAGCTGGCTTTCTTCAATGATAAATTCAAGGTCAACATTACTCCTTTATCATCTAATGTGCTTCAAAAATGATGTACTTGAACAACAAGCCAAACACAGGCCTCTGCCAGAATTATGACTTCAAGTCCATTTACCTGACTCTGATGCACACATGTGAATGAAGCATGCATAGGTACAATGCTCTTAGGTGGACAAGATGTAAATAATTATTGGGATGGAACAAAAGAACTCACGGAAATGTCTTGGGTGCGCCGCACTGGTCAAAGCTCACCTTTCCTTGAGACCCGATGGGCCACGCTCCCTCCTCCTGCCTCAGGGACGTTTAGGAGAGACTGAGAAGTGAGTTCATCAAGGTGAGCTCTCCCAGGACATACCCAGGGACCCTCATGAAGGACATCAAAGGCAATTCGCTAGAATAAAAGGTAGAAATATTAAAACTTCTATTTTATTTAACTTCTATATTAAAAATAACTAACCATGACTAACATTATATATAAGCCATCACTAATGTCATCTTGAGGCCCACATGTCAGATGTCTCATGTCACATGGAACCTCTAGAAAAGAGTTCCACAACATGGTCAGGGTGTCTGTGTCTGTGTGTGTGTATGTGTGTGAGAGAGAGAGACAGAGACAATGCTCTTCATTCGTTTGTTCTCTAGAAGACTTTCAAGATGTTGCCTTTCCTCTGTGACCATGGAAGAAGTATTCAAGTATATATCAATCATTGAAATAAATATACTACTCGAATATACTTGAATATATACTATTCAAGTTGTATATCACCCAACTGAAGTGAAATGATCCTCACAGAGGGACAAGTAAGAGCTGGTAAGGCAAGAACAATGAATAACCAGAAAAGGGGAGAGTGGACAGGTGGTCTCAGGATGATTTCTTTGTCAACCCTGTACTGTAAGGTAAAATATAATGATCATCTAATTCTATCTTATTAGAAATTGATCAAAAATTCAAATTTTTTTAAAAAAAATTATTTTATTGTTGTTCAATTACAGTTGTCCGCATTTACCCTCCCCCCACCCCACCCCAGGCAAACCCACCTCCCTCCCTTGCTTCCCCCCTCCCCCTTGGTTTTGTCCATGTGTCCTTTATAGCAGTTCCTGAATACCCTTGTTCCCCTTCTCCCCTTCCCCCTCCCCTCTGGTTACTGCCAGAATGTTCTGAACTTCATTGTCTCTGGTTCTATTTTGTTTCTCTGGTTGTATTTTGCTTGCTTACCTCACAAGCGTCTTGGCTGTGACTGATCTGAATTCCCCGGTAGCTGATCTGGCCTCGGTGCCTTC